>KZ062920.1:29605-57409 GCA_002091835.1 Anopheles maculatus
GGCATTGAGGCGTTCGCCAGAATACCGTGAGCGGTATTGAGGAGTGTTGCATCAGGCCAAGACCTTGGAGAGGTTGTAACGCCTGATAAGTAAGTAAGTAAGTTGCCGACAACTGTTACAATAGTAAACATAATGTCTAAATAATAAGCAATTAGCAAACTCCTGTTGCTAATCCATCTTCACTAAAATCGAAATTGTTGTGGTCTGTCCTGCGCCAAGTCCTGCGCGACGCAACCATTCCTATATGTTCTATTTTTTGTATCGATTAATTGTTGCATAAGGTGAAATAGTCAATCCAAGGGGAGAGCTTGATTCAACCGTAGAAAATGCCGATTATAGTCTGCGCATCTAAGCTCGAGTTGAAAACGATTGAAGACGTAGTTCAACTTTTTAGTTGTTAATATGCACGTATTGAGAAAAGCATTAAATTCAGCATCAAAACTCAATCAATTCCTCACAAATCAATCTTCTTCGCTTAATTCATCCGAACCTGGATAGTCAATGCAGGAGTTAATCTGATTCAGTTTTTCCGCTTTCGTTTGTTCGTTCTTTCTCTCTTGTCTCTTGCAAAAAGAGAACATAGTAAAGGGTAGATTGTAATCGATTTCACATCCGATTTTCATAAAAATGCTCTCTTAAAACACTTACCATGTTAACTTCTTCGGCGTCTTCGGGGATCGGTTCCTGCGGCAGGTTGGGAAGACACTTGCGAATTTCAGGCACTACTGCTACCGGCAACGTATCCGGAAACACAACGATAAACTGAATAATCAGCCGGCCCTTCTCTTCCGGCATCTGCTGCAACGGCATGCCCTCACCCATGACACACTTGGTCGAGAGGTGTTTCACCACCTCTCCCGGATACGACTGGATCACGATGTCGCGCTTATCCAGCGTTTGGATCACCTTCTGGAAGCCACACAGCGCTTCGGCCAGCTGCAGCTGTACGTGCGCTATCAGATCCTGGCCGTTGCGCTTGAATACTGGGTGCGGTTTCTCCTCCAGTACCAGCACAATGTCACCCGGCCGATGGTCCGGTTCCTGATCACCTTCGCCATACAGTACGATCCGCTGCTCGTCCACCATACCCTTGTACACTTCCACCTCGAGCAGTTTGCGCACCCGTACCGTTTTGCGGCCGTTACACTCCTTACAGCGGTCCTTGTCGTCGATCGTCTCGCCCAACCCGCGACACTCCCGACAACGTTCCTCGCACTGCCGCACCAGCCCCGGTGCGATCTTCTGCACCTTCGTGATCACACCCGTCCCCCGGCAGGGAGCACATTTCTGCGATGCACCCCGCTTACCACCCATACCCTCACATGACTCGCAGATAACGTTTTTCTGTAGGGCCAGTTTGCGCTTCGTGCCGGTGTAAAGCTCTTCGAGCGTGACCCCTAGCGTGTGTATTAAATTTGACGTCTTACGCTCGAATTTACTAAGAAAACAAAAAACACAAACAAACATGTTAAAATAATTTTAAATAAACCACACAGACACACACACACTTACCGTTCAGAAAAGCCTCCATTGAAAAACATGTGGAAAATGTCCATCGGGCTGTGGAAACCACCGCCGCCACCGCCAGCACCTTGCTTGATCGCAGCTTCACCCCCTTCATCGTAGATGGCTTTCTTCTCCGGATCGGACAGTACCTCGTACGCCATCGAGATTTGCTTAAACTTTTCGCCCTCGTTCGGGTTCTTGTCCGGATGGTATTTGAGTGCTAGCTTCCGGTATGCCTTCTTTAGCTCTTCCGGGGTACAGGTAGGCTGTACGCCTAGGATGTCGTAGAATGTCGTCTCGAACACCATTGCTGTTGGGGGGTGTATTTATGATTTTCACAGCTGGAGAATAGTAAAAAAAATGAGAAAATGTTACGTTCGCCGAACATGCGTCAGAACGTGAAGCACGATGAGCACGCGATATCCCGGAAGTAAGTAAGCATGGAATATGCATGTTCGCGAATGTTCGTTACAAAAGCAAACCTTTTTTCGTATGGCCGCCATAACATTCCACAGCAAATAACTAATTATTGTAGATGGTATAACCGTTTACTCCTCAGCGAAATACAGTAATAAAAGCAAGAGCTAGATGCAAAAGGTCCATCTTTCTAACCTTAAAACATGCTCTAACAGCAGGTACAGAACATGGTAACAGATATTCCACGCCGTTTATAAAAATGAATGAACCCCTTTCCACAGGATATATAATACGTGCCACTCGGTTTGAGGCCTCGTGTGCCCCGCTAATTCTCTCTGCTTTTCCGGTTCTGTTATCTATCCACTTTGCTTTAAAGCATTTTAGCTTACCTTAATTATTCCGTGTTCGCTGCTGCTGGTGCTGGTTGACAAAGCCGGTACCACGAATCGTTCCTCGAAAGCGTATATGGTAACCGCAATTGATAGCAAGGAAATTCTTTTCACTACGCGGACAAACCACGCACTAGCATAGTAACGGGGTGAGTATTGGCCGATTTTACTTCCAGTTTCCTTTCGGGTTTCTGTGAAGAAGCACACTCACCCGTTAAATGATTCGATCGTTCTGGAAGCTTCTTCTTCAGCTCTACGCACACACAATGGGAGGCTGTAGTTGAGCGCGCTAGAACCGAATCTGACAGTTGGCGTGCGGGATAGTGTCAAACAAAGGACATTGTTTTTTAGAAAGTTTGATGTTTCAACAGCCGTTTTCGTCACAACTCTAAATTTGCTGGATACATAAGTTTCAACTGTAAGCTATGTAGCCTTAGTATCTAAGAAAATGTAGCAGCAAGAGCGTTCAATGTTTTTCAAAATAATTAAAACATTAATTATTTTTGTTGCGTCAACTGTCATCGCAGTTTCGCTCTGACAGCTGCCAGTGGCTGAGCGAATTATTTTACATGCTCATTGTATTTTGTGCTATCATTATGAGCCTACAATAAAAGTTAAGGAACAAAAATGCTGTAAGCTTTTGTCATACAAAAACTACATTTGTTGTGCATAACATGAGAAGCATCTATACGTACATTTGAACGCTTGCAAATCGTCGAAATCATTACATGTAGACGAACGGGAATGCGAACACACGTTCAATGCTGACAACAGGATACCAAATGCATGAAAACTATTGTTTTGTGCCTTATTTCAATATTTATGTTTAAACGGATGAACTTTGAACGGATTCATTACTTTGTTAGGCATTTTAAACGTTTCTGATTTGCTTTAATACAAATTCAAAAAAAATGACATAACAAATATGGCTGTGTGTTGCAAGTTGTGAACCGACCCGCCCGACAGAGCAGGTAATCGAAATAACAATTAACGGTGAAACCACACCCAGCAAATAGCATAGCAGTGACA
Source organism: Anopheles maculatus (assembly GCA_002091835.1). Taxonomy (NCBI): domain Eukaryota; kingdom Metazoa; phylum Arthropoda; class Insecta; order Diptera; family Culicidae; genus Anopheles; species Anopheles maculatus. Next base: position 32,947 of record KZ062920.1, read on the forward strand.
CACGCAGCATCACAAAGCTCCGTATACCCCACCTGTGAAGTGTTTTGCTGTAGAACCGCGCCCGTAAAGTGTTTCCCCAAATGGTTGGCTGGATGCGCCCAGAACCATGGCAGCTTTGTTTTTTAATCCACTTCAACGGATCGTACTGATCAGCACCGTCCTGCAGCTGGCTGCTGGCCAGCAGGGTAGCGGCTTGCTGCGCAGCGGAAACAATCCCTTCTACGACGAACCCGACGACTATCTGCTCCAGCAGCAGCGCACGCCCAACAATGTCGATGATATATTCCTGCGGACGGGCGATTTGCGCAGTGCCGAGGATTATTTCTGCCCCGAACACTGGACCGCCTTCCGGGGCACCTGTCTGCGGGTGCACAAATCCCCACGCAAAAGCTGGTACGCAGCGCAGAAGATTTGCCAGGCGTACCAGGGCGAGCTGCTGAGCGTGGACACGATCGAGAAGCATTCGTTCGTGGTGAAGCTGCTCGATCGGGACGTGAGCAAGCTGGGCCGTTACTACGTCTCGGCACGCCAGGTTTCGCCCAGCAACTGGGTAAACGCGGACAAGAGCCAGCTGATCGCGATCGAGGATGCGCTCAACTACGAGCTGCTCAGCTCGGACACGAACGACGAGTTTCAGTCGTACTTCGAGGGTGCGAACGTGCGCAATACAATCGAGCAGGAGGAAGCGGACGATCCGCGGCGCTTCTATCAGTCGGACCGGTATCGCAACCGTAACTATCTGGTGCTCGGCTTTAACATGCACAAGGAGAAATGGCAGTTCTACCCGGTGACGGGTGACGATCCGTACCTGTTCATCTGCGAGGCCCGCACACTGTACAGCCAGGACAATCTGAACACGCTGCTGGAGGATCGACGCCAGTTCGATTACGGGCTGGAGCAGACGGATGTGGAGCGTATACCGCGCGGTCCGTACTTTATACGGCAACCGGTGGACACGACGTATGACACGGGCAAGGCAAGCATTACGCGCGATGTTACGCTGAGCTGTCTGGCGGGTGGATATCCAACGCCCCGGTACACCTGGTACAAGGAAGAGTACGTAAAGGACAACCTTACCGTCATACAGATTGATCCACTGAAGAACGCCCGGCACACGGTTAGCGGCGGGAATCTCATCATACATCGACCGTCACAAAATTTGGACCAAGGTACATACCACTGCACCGCCCAGAACAGTTACGGCAAGGTGATCTCCGAAAGCGTCCAGCTCAACTTTGGCTACATACTCGAGTTCAATCTGCAGCGCGCCCCGGAAAAGGGCGAAGAAAACTGGGGCAAAGCGTTGGTGTGCGAGGAACCGCAGCACTATCCGGACGTAAAGTTTTACTGGTCACGCAATTACTTCCCGAACTTTGTGTACGAGGATCAGCGTGTGTTCGTCAGCCACGATGGTTCACTGTACTTTAGCTCGCTCGAGGTGATGGATCGGGCGAACTATTCCTGCACGGTAATGAGCACGGTCAGTGACACCGGACGCAATGGACCATTTTTCGAGCTGTCCGTATCGCCGTCCCCCCACTACCAGGATCTGATCTTTGCCAACTCGTTCCCGAAAGCATTCCCGAAGGTGCCGCTCGCCGGCAAGGACGTGCGCCTAGAGTGTATGACTTACGGGTATCCGGTCGCATCTTACAACTGGACCCGCCGGAACGGCAATCTGCCACGGATGTCACGGTTGGAGAATTACAACCGTGTGTTGCTGATCCAGAACGCAACGGTGAACGATAATGGGGAGTATCTGGGTACCGCCCGGAATGGGAAGAAATCGATCGAATCTGCCACGGATGTCACGGTTGGAGAATTACAACCGTGTGTTGCTGATCCAGAACGCAACGGTGAACGATAATGGAGAGTATCTGTGTACCGCCCGGAATGGGAAGAAATCGATCGTCCAGAGTATCTTCCTGAACGTGCAAATGGAGCCAAACTTTACGATACCGTTGCGCGATCGTACCAAAGATTTTCAGAGCACGGTATCGTTCCTGTGCGAAGCGTACGCCATGCCGGACGTTAACTACACGTGGTACAAAAATGGCGAGCTAATGGAGGAGGATGGCGGTACTGCGGGTGGTGGTGGCCGATTAAATCGGGACAAGTATACGGTGCAGGACAATCTGCTGAAGATTAACTATCTCGATCCGGAGGAAGACAACGGTATGTACCAGTGCAAGGCAACGAACCAGCTGAAAGGTGTATATTCAGCGGCACAGCTGCGTGTACTCAGCATGAAACCATCGTTCAAAAAGCGTCCGCTTGAGTCAGAAATCTACAGCATCGCGAACGGTAATACGACCATACGGTGCGAACCGGAAGCGGCCCCAACGCCCAAGATTGTATGGAAGAAAGACGGCAATGTGATTGGTAGTGGGGGTCACAGGAAGATTTACCCGACCGGGACGCTGCACATCGCGCCGACCTCCCGTGACGACGAGGGAACGTACACGTGCATCGCATCCAACACGCAGGGTATGGCCGAATCGAAGGCACGGTTGATAGTGCTGCAGGAGTTGCGCTTTATCGAGCAGCTACCACCGAAACAGATTAAGCAGATCGGGGAGATGCTGTTTATGCGCTGCGACGTTACGTACGATCAGCTGCTGGACGTGGCGTTCGTTTGGACACACAACGGTCAGGTGCTGACGGGGTACGACGATGAGGATGAGCAGAGGCGTCATCAGCAACCGACAGGGCCGGCACCGGACGGTGCCCGCATCCGCATCCATTACAACACGCTCGAGGTGCACAATCTGACACTGGTCGACGGTGGCGAATACGAGTGCATTGCCAAATCGTCCGTTAATCGTATTGTGTCGCGTGCGACCGTCCTCATACAGGGACCGCCCGGTGCACCGGGTGCAGTGAAGGTGATCGAGATCAAGAAAACGGAAGCGCTGCTCGAATGGACCAACGGTAACGATAATGGACGGCCGATCCTTTACTACAACATACTGGGCCGTACCGACTGGAACCGCACGTGGACCAACGTGTCGACGCACGTGATCGCCCAGGAAGCGGACCGATACAATGGTCGCCGGCAGGCAACTGTCACCAACCTAACGCCCTGGTGCGGGTACGAGTTTGCCGTGGTGGCCGTAAACGATCTCGGTCTCGGAACGCCGAGCCTGCCTTCGCCGCGACACAGCACAATGAAGGACCGGCCGTACATTGCGCCGCGCAACGTTGGCGGAGGGGGCGGTAAGATCGGTGACCTAACCATCACCTGGGACCCGTTACTGCCGCACGAACAGAACAGCATCAATGTGCACTACCGCGTGTTCTACCGGCTGCACGGACAGCGCGAATGGGCTAGCGAGGAACTGCAGCGCCAGGGCAACGCGGGCAAAGCGATCATACACGTGCCGACCGATAAGTACTTTACGCGGTACGAGGTAAAGGTGCAGGCCGTCAACGATCTGGGCGTTGGCCCGATCAGCGAACCGGTGGAAATCTTCTCGGCGGAGGACATGCCTCAGGTTGCACCGCAGCAAACCATCGCCCGTAGCTTCAATTCGACCGCACTGAACGTTACGTGGGTGCCGGTATCCCAGACACGCGAAACCATCCGTGGAAAGCTGATAGGTCATCGGGTAAGTAAAAGTTGTACCCTTTTTTTTTTTTTGTCTGCAGCACTATCGCCCGTAGCTTCAATTCGACCGCACTGAACGTTACGTGGGTGCCGGTATCCCAGACACGCGAAACCATCCGTGGAAAGCTGATAGGTCATCGGGTAAGTAAAAGTTGTACCCTTTTTTTTTTTTTGGGACATTTTGATCGACTCCTATGGCTATCCAGCAAGGCATTTATTTAGATACTAATAAAAGCCAGGGGCGGCCCGGTGGTAGCTGCGACAGCGGCGCCGGTCTTCACACGACAGGACCGGGGTTCAAGCCGCATCTGGACCGTTCCCCCATAGTGAGGACTGACTATCCACCTAAGCGGTAACAATAAATATAGTAAGCCAAAAATGACATGACCGAAGAGGTCGTTGGGTCAAGAACGAAGAAGAAGAAGAACACGTTTAAATGCATGAAGATTTGGGTAGAGGTTTGGGACCCTTTTTTCATCATTCGGAAAGAATGTAATCTGGTTTGATGAGTCATTGCTACCAGCGAATGGAGCTAATCTCATATTTGACACGGATGATGGCGACTATCAGCAAAGTCAAAGCAAACAAAAAAAACAAAACGGAAGCGACGGGGAATTTTTGAACAGCATCTCCGCTTCACGCAAACGATGATTACATTCTTTCCGCCTACCAGCGAATGGAGCTAATCTCATATTTGACACGGATGATGGCGACTATCAGCAAAGTCAAAGCAAACAAAAAAAACAAAACGGAAGCGACGGGGAATTTTTGAACAGCATCTCCGCTTCACGCAAACGATGATTAACAGGCACGAACTCCACCATATTTGATATAAATAAAATGATTGTTGATTGTTTACCATAGCTGTGGGGCCAGCTTGATAGCATTATGTTCTGGGTCACGTTGGATCTAGTGTTGGGTAAATCTGATTCAGATTCATGAATCTGAATGAATCTTATAACTGAATGAATGACTCTGAATCTCTGTTATAAAGATTCATGAATCCAGCATTTTGTAAGGATACATGAATATATGAGGATTCATGAATCTTTGGGAATTCATGAGGAGTCGACTCATGCATTGAATGACTCTTCACTGAACATTCATATGAATGACTCTTTCGATAAGATTCATTAAGCACAACACTAGTTGGATCCATCAATTTTACTGACAAACGCACGTTTTCTTCTTCTCTCCCTTAAATCACAAAAATGCTGGATAATCTCAGCTCAAGTACTGGAAGAAGGAACACAACGAGGAAGATTCGGTGTACTATTTGTCGCGTACCACCCGGCCCTGGGCGCTCATCGTTGGTCTCGAACCGGACACGTACTATTTTGTCAAGGTGATGGCGTACAATGCCGCGGGCGAAGGACCAGAAAGCGAACGCTACCTCGAGCGTACGTACCGAAAGGCACCGCAGAAGCCACCGTCCTCGGTGCAGATCGAAGGCATCAATCCGTCTACGATTCGGGTCACCTGGCGCTACATTGCGCCGTCCCAGGATGAGGAACCCGTGCAAGGGTACAAGATACGCATCTGGGAAAAGGATCAGGATATGTCGAGCGCCAACGATACGGTCGTACTGATTGGCCGGAAGCTCGAGAAGTACATCGACAATCTTACACCAGGTATATAGTGGATGTGAAGCATCATTCAACCGCGCTAACTTTGATAACCTCTTTAAACCCACAGGAAAATCGTACAATCTGCGTGTTCTCGCGTACAGTAACGGAGGCGACGGTCGCATGTCCAGTCCACCGATCCAGTTCCAGATGGGTAAATAATCGTGCGCTATTTTGTTTGTTTGCTTTTATTTTCAACATATCCCACACGTCTTATCGGGTTTGATTAGCACACCCTGTAGAAGCATCGCCATAAGTAACATTATTGCTGAAATATAAAATATGTATATACGGACACGTATCGCACACGTCACGGAGTCTTACACTTGCACACAGGCACACTTCCCCACGACCGATTCGCATTTGTTCTCTTCTTTCTTTTTCCAGGCATTACCCAAACGCCCCTGAACAGTGCCACCAATCTGTCCGCTTCGATCGTTACGTTGGTCGCGTTGTTGAGCGCATTGCTGTGTCTCCCGTAGCCGGTACGCGGACATACGCGGATCATTTTTCTTTTCCCCTCCCAGCATATTCCGTCACAGCCATTCCAGGAACTCGGCAACGAGTAAACAAACACCCGTGACCTGTTCGTATTTCTCCACCCCCGACCTGGGTGGGATTTGTTGATGATAAGAAGAAGTATTGATCTTGCAAACCATTGCCTTTAGAGCGCCATCTGCGGAAGAACCTCAATCTCTAAGCTTAAGTGTAGATTAGCGTTAGTTATAACAGGAGGAAGAATTTCATGCAAATACAGAAAGAGAGAGAGAGAGAGAGTGTGTGTGAGGGATATAGATAGAATGGTATTTTGACGATTCGGTAGGTATAGTATATATTTACAAACAAAACAATTATCAACATCCGTCCGTAGAAGTGTAAGGAACAGTTTTGCAAGCTAGACAGATCCGTCCGACGTAATGAGCAGCGCAGTGAGAAAGCATGACATGAAAAGGTATACACAACTTAATTTACAAACAAACGAACGAAATGCTAAAATAAACTAATCAAAACGAACGATGGAAACGGTACAAGCCAACGTATAAATTGTTCGACTCCCGCATCTGAAATCGAATTATGAGTTTGTTTGCCTGTTAATGCTGCAACCTGTAAAGTGATAGTGTAACCACTGCTAACGCTTTCGTAACGCGCGATGCAACGTACCTTAAAGTGTGCGCCTGAATGTATGCAAACGTGTGCTGCTCAAATGGTACGGTTTGTAACTTGCAGTCGAATTTTCAAAATGCACATCGAGGGGACGCCTTCAGGTCAATGAACCCTAGGTGTGCAACCCTAACAAATGAATGAAAGGTACGAATAGACGAATAATACAAACGTGTTACAGTGATTATAGTTTGTCTCTGAAAATGAAATACGATGAACCATCGTTAAGCAAAGCGCAAAACTCAGCACTTCATGTAAGATACGCTTTCGATGAAATTTTACTCATGCCTCATGGGAATAGGTTGAAACAGAGCAAACGAAGAGAAGGAGGTATGAGGGGATAAGATATATTTAGGCTTTTAATCGTCGCTTTTTTTTCACGGCAGCTGTAACAAACCATTACCCCCCACATCTCGGTATGGCGTATGAACGCGTGAGAGCAACACGTAAACAGCTATGCACGCTGTCACAGTACGCTAAAACGAGATGCAAAAAAGGGGCAAAACCAAGCTATACTTGCACATACACACGCACACATACAGTGGCGTGATTATGCGTGCTAGATCGTGCGTGCGCTCGTTCTATGGTGCGTACGCAATGTAAACACATGCAACCGTCCGTGCCATCCGTGACATCCCGCATTGTTTCCGCAGCAGCCGAATGTTGCATGTTGGTACTGTTGCAACGTGCGTGAACGAGACAGTCAGCTCAAATGCTTTCCATAGCAAGCTAGACAAAGATTTCACCTGCATCAGCCAATATGCCGGCAGGGCTTTCGCGCTGGAGATGAGGATGTTGCGCGACACTCCGTTTTTGTTGCCTCTTGCTGTACAAGGAGGGGTTGCATGGTTTCCCCTCAATATCGGTCCGTGCCTGGGACGATAGAAATGCTAGGGGAAAGGAAAAACAACATTTGTTTTGTTTTTCACGAGGATCTATTTCCCTTTGAGTGGATTTAGTTTTTGTCAACCAGATATTTTCCATTGCAATATGCAGCTTTTGGAAGTCTAAACGGACCATTTCGAATTTGCAACCGTTCCTATGGTTGACACCTACACACAGATATCACTCTCGCCAGTAAGACAGCAAACAATCGCTAACGACCGTTGGTCAGTACGTGCAGTCAAGCAAAGATGCGCTACTGAAGTAACGACGACGAGAAAAGGTACAAGGGAGATGCAAAATGTCTCCTGTTGTTCCAAAACACTACTGCGCCGGTGTACATTACAGGCTTATGGTGTGTTTCCGTGGTGCGTGTATGTATGCGAGAACTCGACATTAAATGATTATGATGTTTCAACAAATCTATTTCTCTTTCGCTGCCTTACAGGACTACTGAAAGCTACCCCAGCGTGGCCCGCCATTTTAAGTGCGATTGATTGATTCCGCATTTGCTTAGACCCAGCTCATACTGTTGAAGGCCGTATCGCACTGCTTAGAATCGGCTTAATACTAGCATGCTGGACGTAAGAATTATATTGAAGCACATCTTTCGTGCATTGTTGGTCCGTCTGATAAAGGGGAAAAAAGTTAAACGAAACGCATACACGCACAAACCATCGACAAAGTAATATGACACGCAGTGTGCAGGGGATGTTGCAGGGGATTTCATGCCAACAGTATCAAAAATGGTTTGAAGAAATAACTAGTTTCCTTTATTATAAGGCTGTTGGCTCGAGAACATGTTACTATTTATAGCTTCCATGACTTCAGCCTGGAGTCTTACATCTGTATAAAACTTGTGGCCCATTGGAATGGATTTAGGATCAATGTTGATGCGGATCAATGCCGATACACTAGGACCGACCGACTAGGGAGCAGACTATCAGATGACGTAGACGATCGTAAGCAACGTAAGCAACGTAAGCAACGAAACCCGAATGCTGTAGGTTCCAGCAACTCGTGGCTTCGAAAAGATTCCAGTAACACACAGAGGGCACCATATATCGTACACTGTTACGACCGGCAGTCCACTGCGGGCATAATATTTGTTGGCTTAATTATCAAATGACGCGTGCTCCGTCATTACCAATTGGCACCGCTACCAACTCCAAGGGAAGGATTTGATGTGGTAAAAGATTCGCGATAGCCCTCGCCAGAATATTTTGTGTACAGCACTCTGAGCTGAGCTGAGCTTTTGTTGGACAGTGTGTTTGGCGTTTGGCCAAAAATGGTAAAATAAATGCAATGTTGGTGAATGACTCGAGAAGCCCTTGCGAAAATTTGTCCGTCACTGTGCGAAATACGCCTTAAAGTATGCAAAACGCATGCTCATTTCGCACAGTGTGTGGTTTAAACATGAATGGTCATGCATTGAAAGAAAAAAAGGCTTAAATTTGGAATTTAAATAACCTCTCCCCATATCGTGAGCTCTTTGCTTGATGCCAGAGGGTCAGCTCCTCTTTTCGGTCAGGAAAATAAGTGAACAATCTCGCCTTTATACTGTCACTTGGACATGGAACGTATTCATAGGAAACATTGTCCCGAGCGTAGACTATTGGTATCATTTTGTACGGCAAGCTGCTTGCGAAAATGCGTATTCGAGCTCACTTTTCATGTTCGAATCGGTGTTTAGGAACCGTTTTAGGCAATAACATTTATGTGACCATTTTTAACCACATGGAAAATACACTGTGCAAATTGACAGTGTTGCAAATTATGCTAAAGCCTTCTAGAGTATTTTTCCAACAGTTGTAAAGAGGCGAATGAGGTCTCTAAAGCGGTGGCTAGACTAAAGTTGCGGCAAGCGCGATCAATGCGCGAACGCTTCATTTTTCCTGCATGCATCGGAGCGCGAAGTCAGGAGCGCGAAATTTGACAGTTCGCTCATAAAAAAAAATAGATCGCGCTTGCCTCAACTTTAGTCTAGCCACCGCTTAAGACCCAAAGCCTCTATAAATAAATGATAAAAATAAATTCCAACAGTTGTACCTAAATAATAAAGCTAAGCTGAACGCATCGGAAACCCCTGCACTGTTTGAACGGAGTATACACAACGCGTTCTTCGTTCCACCGGCACACAATTACACAATACCCATTGATTGTATGCTGTTTCGGTCCCACCTGCTGACCTTCCGTATAGTGCGTCCTTGCCCCTGCGTCTTGTGCTTCACTTCATCCCCCTCGGCAGCTTTTTTTTTCTTTTCGTACGCCGGACAACCATTCCAAGCGCGCTGTTTGCGTCGTACTCTGGGCTGTCGTACAGCACCAGGGGCCTACTGATGTCACGGGTACGAGTGACAGAGGGAATGCGCTAGAGAGAGAGAGGGAGATACAGAGAGAAGCTCATCATTTGAGCTTGTGTGCTGCGAGAAAATGACACACAGGAAAGACGAAAAAACTCACACACATAGACATCCTTCCAAAAAAAAAAAAACATAAACCCAAGCGTAGGTAGATGTGCGTACCAAAAGCGTTAGGGAGAAAGAAATTGGTTGGCCGTCCTGTTTCTGCTCGTTCGTGTGCATGTTGTTTGCCTTTACCAGACCAGAATACATTTCACGTGCATGCGTGTGTGTGTGTGTGTGTGTGTGTGTGCATGGCGTCACGCAACGTGCCTTTTAGCGGATAGTAATATGAGTTTTTTTTTTTTATTTCGTTCCCCTGTTGGAAATGAACAACTTCATAGGCAGCCAGCTTAAGGGAGCCTCGGACGGGTGTGACAGAGGAAGGAAGGGTGGTGGCGTGTGGATGATGCTATCGATCTCTCGCTCTGTACGCGCGTGGCCCCCGTATGTTATATCACCTTTCGCGCGCGGTCTTTGGTCAGACGGCCGTGTCACGTCGCACGTCACCCGGCTGTCAAGCGCAAGCCCAAAACGCGCAACCACATGAACTGGGTGGGTTTGAGGGTGTTGTGCACCATCATCTACCCCTACTTAGCGTCCCTTGCTCCTCAACCGCCCCTCCCCCTCCCACCACCATTACCAGCCCCTTTTACCGTTTGCAATACATACTCAACCACCGCGCGCGTGCTGTGTGGTACGACACGACGCGCCGACCCCGACAAACGAAGCGGAGTTTGTTGCTGAACGAAGCTGAGCGCAAACGGATAGATATACACACAGTGTCCTGTCGGTTTTCTCCCTGGTCCGGTCGGTGTATGTGTCTCTGAGCCCGTCTGAGTCTGAGGTGAGAAGCAAGCAGCAGCAGTAGCAACACCAGTAGCAGTAGCAGCAACAGCAGCACCAGCAGCAGCATCAGCAGCAGCAGCAGCAGCGAGCAGCATCCAAGCCAATTCTACTACAACCACAAAGCCGCACGAGAAACAAGTGAGCAAACTGTTTACTAACGTACGAAAAAATACACGATAAAACAACGCAAAAAAAAACAGCCCAAATACTAAAGAAGGGTACAACAGTGAACAGCGAAAAGACGACACGCAACAAAATAAAAACCCGAAGGGAAAACAAACAAACAATCGCAAAGCAACACCGGGACTAAGCGCACTGGTTAGTAGTGTGGGTGTGTGTGTGTGTGTATGTGTAGTAAAGTGTATGTGTAAAGTGGTTTTAGAATAAAAGGAAAACAGCATGCACACACAACAACACAAAAACGGGTGTTTTCGAAAGGGAAGAAGAAAAGCAACAAAAAAATGTGCAACATTTTGTAAACAACATCGGCAACAACTGCGATCCGCAAAAAAAAGGACCAGAAAACAGCAAACGCAACAATCAATCAACAAGAATTACAATAAAATCCGCCAAGCAAATTACCGTCCCCTGGGTTTGTGTTTGCCGTTGTGCATTGGCGTTGAGTGAATCGCGATAGTGACGCAAAATTAATCGCAAACAAAACCATTTTGTGGTGAATTTGTTCCACTGTGCGTGAACTACCTTATTACGACCAACTAATACAAGCGCTAACAAAGGATGCAACATTACAAGGACCGTAGAACGCACGAAAAACAAATGACAACATCGAACACGCACACACACACACGCACACTTTGCAGATCGTAGCGCAGCTCGTTCGTGTCACAGTGTGCCTCCGGTTTTCCTACATTCTCTGATGTTGCGTTGCGCGGGAGTGTGTATCATCCCCACACACACACACACACACACGCACCGTAACACATCACACCCGGGGCAGCATCATCATCATCTCCAAATCATTATCATTAGCCTGTAGCGTGCAGTCTCGCCCAGCAAGAACGAGAAGCGTTCCTTTGCGAGAAATTTGTTCGGTTCGTGCATTTTCCCTTATCCGGGGATTATGTTTTCCGCCCGCACCGGGCAAATGAAACAAAAAAAAAAAAACAGTCTTTCTGTCCTTGGCTTGACACAACCGTTTGACCGGCGCTTCCATCTAACGCCGCTTTGCTTTCGGCCTCTTCAACAAGGCCCCTCTCTCCCCCAAAAACCCGATTCCCGGGAAAAGGAATAAAAAAAAAAACGGCGGAAAAACAAACCATCAGGGAAAGTAAAATACATCAAAACGTAATTCACGTGTGTACGAGTGTGTGTGTGTGTGTGTGTGTGCGTGTGTGTGTGATACGGATCCGGATTCATTTCGGACGCACGCAGATAAGAAACTGTGGCGCATGTAATTATTGTATTGTTGTTTTTCTTTTGATGCTGTTTTTCTCTATTCCAACCCCCCACCCCCCTCCCTCCACGACAAATTTTCCACTTTCCATTCACGGTTGCGTGTCATGGTGTTTGTGTGTGTGCGTTGTTGTACTTTACTCTGTTCTTACTCAGCCTGTTTTTTTCCACCATTCTGCTTAAACCACACGCACACACACACACCCATACGTTTAGTGCTGGTGCACCCTGTATGTGTGGGTGCGTACGCGCGTGACAAGCGAATGGTGTGTCAAAACAAGTGATGCCAAAAAGGTAACAACGCCGCTGCTGCAAACCACCAACAAGCGAGCGAGCGAGCGAGAGCGAACAGCAGAAAGAAGTTAAGGAGCGCAACGGCAAATCACGAGCGAAAGCAGGACAGCGAACGAAACGAAACGGTTACGATAGCCCGATTGTGTGCCCGGGAACAAGCGGGACAGCCAACTCAATCCGGCCATCTCCGCTTTCGTTCGAGATTTTGGTGCGGTGTAAACGAGAGACACACATCGCGGTCCCCGCATCAACCCTGCTGTATGTGTGTGCGTACGTGTGTATGTGTGTGTGTGTGCTGTTTTGTGCACGGGTAAAGTGCTTTTTGTTTTGTATCTGCGAACCGAAAGGCATCATTTTCATTGCTATCGGATTCTAATCGAGGATAAACGTGTTTTTTCTAGCCCCGTCTGTGTCTCTCCGTGGTGTGCTTCCGTTTTACTTTTCGCGCGCGTAAGTGTGTGTGTGTGTATGTGTGCAGTCGGCATTTGCACAATTGTCGCGGGCAAATAGCTCCTCCAGCCCTCCTACCCCTCCCCCCTTAAAAGTCTAACTACCCTCGTACCCGCCCGCCCCGTGTTCCATCTGAAAGCTGCAAACACAACCCGTGAAGAACCACACACACACCGGTCGATACCGTTGTGCGTGTGTGTGCGTGTGTGGACGCGTGAGACTATGTGTTGCAGTGTTGTGTGAGCTTTATACCCGGCAACGGTGTGTGACAATTAAACAACGGCGCAACGAGTGTGAAACAACAGTGACAGCAAACCGAAGAAGAACCCGCCACTCACAAGAAAGCAGAAGAAGAACCCGCCACTCACAACATTCAACTGTCCGCAACCAACAACAACAACCCTACCGAAGCCCGCCAGCCAACCACTCCAACCACCACCACCACCACCACACTCTTCCGCACACCCAATAGCGTGAGTGGTACGCCATCCAGCGGTGTAATCAACACCGGGTTACTAGTGGAGGCGTTCGGCGACGCGCTATCATAAACACACGGCCACTCTTTGATAGCGTGCCGTGTTTTTGGGTGTGTGTGTGCGTGTGTGCGTGCGTGTGTGTGCTTGTCGAACGTAAGGCGGTGTGCGACGTCGTCCGGCAGAGGGACGACAATTCACGGGGCTTATACTTTGACGGTCAACGGCGCAAATAACAACCCAGCCCCAAGATGATGATGGTAAGTAGCGATAGTAGTAGTTGTAGTGTTCGTAGTAGTAGTAGGAAGAACAAACACTTGTTCTGTTCTGTTGTTTGTGTTTTGTTTTACCTGCATTAGCTTAGATGTTCCATTACACTGGATACTGGCTTTATACGATGTCAAAGCTTTTGTCTGTCACCCTGTTTGAAGAGCCTATTTACATTACTGTACCTCCCACACTGTCACTCGCAGCTGTCAAAAAGTTGCGTGTGTGTGTGTGTGTGTGGAATGTCTGGCCTTTAAGTATAAAGGAACAACACATTTTCTACTTCTGTATCTGTCAAATGTAAACATCGATCTGTCAAAACAGCATGTCGGCTGATACTACGTCAAAAACCGTAGTAGAAAAAGACTCCCTCTTCTTCTTCGGCTGTTCAGCCTCGACTTCTGATTTCTTTGACTTCATACCTCTTCATAGATTTTACAGCCACATACGATAGCATAGCTAGGGTAACACTGTACGACGCAATGAGCTCATCCCGGCCAAACTTACCCGGCTTGTAAGAATGACAATGACCAACATGGATGGAAAACTCCCAGCGCTCTTTGCTACTTGTTCTAGGGAGATCCTTCCGAGACTCCCAAGGTGGTATATCCGGGACCATCTTCCTTAAGTCACTTCCGATCTTGGCATTCTATGAGGCAATCCTAAACCTCGGGTTGGAGATTAACGAGACAAAAACCAAAATGATGGCGGCACCAACAGTGGCCCTGCTAACAAATGCTGATTAACGGAAAGGGTGAAGTGCAGATAGGTGATCGCATCTTTGAAGTCGCCAAAAACTTCACCTATCTGAGGTCAAAAGTCAGCAACAACAACTACGTAGACGTTGAATTGCGCAAACTATACTACAGTCACTGAAGCAACGACTCTGGTCAACACTGACGAAACCATCTTAGCCGCGTTTGAAAGGAAGATACAACGACGAGCTTCACGAGCTGCACGGTGATCTCTTCTTTTCGGGAATTAGACTCGTCAGGCTCTGGCGGGTTGGTCATGTCATGAGAATGGTACCGGACGACCAAGTCCGTAAAGTCCTTTACGGACATTCAGGTGGACATTAGATAGAGGCGGCGTATTAGGCCTTAAACTGAGACGGAGTGATACCGTTGATGCGCACGCCAGAAGTAAGTAAGTGACTTCGTAGATTTCCCGTCCAGAACACGCGAAGAGGACGGTACAGGCATGATTCGATACCCAATCCTGCCGTGTCCAAAGGCAAAAAACAGGATATGTTGGGATGAGATAAGTAAGGTGTGTAATCAAGCAGAAAATTTTCCCCCTAAGCACCAGAGCAAATGGACGCACGGAAGACGTCCACTAGAATCGCGACCGGAGTAAAGGAAACGGTGACCAAACGCTTTCGCAGTGTTTAACCGGAAGAAGGGAAAGGAAAACACACATCGACTGGGGGGAGGCGAAGGAAAAGGAAGAACTCGTAAAACGGGGGGGGACTATGTTTATACCCTCGAGAGAAATGGAACTATAAGAAAGCGCAACAGAAAGAGAAATCAATGCAAAGGAGATGGAAATATGGAGAAAGAGAGAGAGAGACAGATTGTTCTTTCTCGCGCACCGTGAAGGGTGCTTTTTGCATGTGGAAAACCGTCCTGTGGACATCCTTCTACCAATCGGTCAACGTCCGTCAGGCGGCGGAAAAGCCATCTTCGGTTCCAGTAGCTCCCAAACACTACCCCACACACACACACACACACACACACACACACACACACACACTTATTGTCTTTAAGATTATAAGTGTTACCGAAGCAGGGAAATGAAACCGGAAACCGAAGGCAAAGGAGGACTACACGCTCTAGCTGTATGTAGTAGTGTGTGGCTCGCTCTTTTTTTCTTTCCTTTTCCCGAAGTTCCGGCTTTTCCACCTTCAACACCGGTTCGTGTCGAGGTAGAGGAAGTGATGCCTTTTCCCGAAGTTCCGGCTTTTCCACCTTCAACACCGGTTCGTGTCGAGGTAGAGGAAGTGATGGGGATGAAAAACGGGGTGGAGAGATGGGTTGATTGAAAGGGCGGAATGTCCTTTCGCAAAATTTTGCTGTTTGTACATAGGTATGTATAGAGATATGCGTGCGAAAAGGAAGTGACAGTAGCTTGTGTAGCAGCAATGTGCCACCATCTCTGTTCGTCTTGCACAGTTTGGACGTTTAAGGCATTAAGGAGATGAGAGAAGCAGGGGATGAAGGGGAGAAGAGAAGGCAGGAGAGGAGGAAGGCCGTTATCTTTGCGGTTAACGATGGTTATGTGTGCTTTGTTTTGCCGCCACCGTATAAAGTAGCAAATGATGTGTTTTTTCGCCGATAGTGCTCTCTCTCTCTCACACACACTTTCTCTCGCTTTTCCTCTCACTCACATAGTCTCGCTCTTTCCCCATCTGGTTTCGAGTGCGTGTGTCCTGTGTCCTTTCTGTCATGCCCGGAGTCCGCAACTGCTTTCACTTTCTTGCTATTGCGAGTTGGCGAGGGTTGCCACTAAAGGGTGCAAAGAATACGACTTGGGGACGACGACAATTCCTTGGTTATTATGTCTCGCTTTTCCTTTCTGATGTGTAGGTGCGTGCGTAACGAGCGTATCGCGTCCTTCCTTGTCCTGTGTAGCCTTGCAACAGAAGCCCAAACATACCCGAAGTCTTGAAGAAAAATAGTACACTGTTTAGCTCATTCCCGTCCAAATCACCCTTAATCTTCGTCGACTGTGCAAGTAAATTTTTCAACCAAGCTGAAAGGGAGAGAGTGAGAGCCATTTTATACTAAGCTAGGTAGTTGATTGTATTAGTGCCGTTGTTGCACAGGGTAGAGAGAATCGAGAATCCTCTGCCTCTGGTGTACACACCGAGGGTAGACATCTTGCGCCTGGAAACGGGGGGCATCCTATCCGTTCCGGGTTTTACTGGAATTGTTTTGTCGCACGCAACTAGACAAGGCTCCCTAAGCATAGGCGTGTGCGGTACATAGTTCCGTTTCGCCCCTGGGTTGATGCCCAAGGTAGAAATGTGCGTTTTTCCCCCTTTGGTAAATAGGACGGACCCGTATGTCATCAGCCTGCGTGTGGAACCCTGCGAATTCATCCTCGCAAACGTTCATCTGTAGCCATTTTGTAGTTCCCAAAGCTTATAGCCGAAGGAAAAGCACACGCACACGCACACACACACACACACACACACACACACACACACACACACACACATATTGTCTTTAAGATTATAAGTGTTACCGAAGCAGGGAAATGAAACCGGAAACCGAAGGCAAAGGAGGACTACACGCTCTAGCTGTATGTAGTAGTGTGTGGCTCGCTCTTTTTTTCTTTCCTTTTCCCGAAGTTCCGGCTTTTCCACCTTCAACACCGGTTCGTGTCGAGGTAGAGGAAGTGATGTGGATGAAAAACGGGGTGGGGGGGGGGGGAGGGATGGGTTGATTGAAAGGGCGGAATGTCCTTTCGCAAAATTTTGCTGTTTGTACATAGGTATGTATAGAGATATGCGTGCGAAAAGGAAGTGACAGTAGCTTGTGTAGCAGCAATGTGCCACCATCTCTGTTCGTCTTGCACAGTTTGGACGTTTAAGGCATTAAGGAGATGAGAGGAGCAGGGGATGAAGGGGAGAAGAGAAGGCAGGAGAGGAGGAAGGCCGTTATCTTTGCGGTTAACGATGGTTATGTGTGCTTTGTTTTGCCGCCACCGTATAAAGTAGCAAATGATGTGTTTTTTCGCCGATAGTGCTCTCTCTCTCACACACACTTTCTCTCGCTTTTCCTCTCACTCACATAGTCTCGCTCTTTCCCCATCTGGTTTCGAGTGCGTGTGTCCTGTGTCCTTTCTGTCATGCCCGGAGTCCGCAACTGCTTTCACTTTCTTGCTATTGCGAGTTGGCGAGGGTTGCCACTAAAGGGTGCAAAGAATACGACTTGGGGACGACGACAATTCCTTGGTTATTATGTCTCGCTTTTCCTTTCTGATGTGTAGGTGCGTGCGTAACGAGCGTATCGCGTCCTTCCTTGTCCTGTGTAGCCTTGCAACAGAAGCCCAAACATACCCGAAGTCTTGAAGAAAAATAGTACACTGTTTAGCTCATTCCCGTCCAAATCACCCTTAATCTTCGTCGACTGTGCAAGTAAATTTTTCAACCAAGCTGAAAGGGAGAGAGTGAGAGCCATTTTATACTAAGCTAGGTAGTTGATTGTATTAGTGCCGTTGTTGCACAGGGTAGAGAGAATCGAGAATCCTCTGCCTCTGGTGTACACACCGAGGGTAGACATCTTGCGCCTGGAAACGGGGGGCATCCTATCCGTTCCGGGTTTTACTGGAATTGTTTTGTCGCACGCAACTAGACAAGGCTCCCTAAGCATAGGCGTGTGCGGTACATAGTTCCGTTTCGCCCCTGGGTTGATGCCCAAGGTAGAAATGTGCGTTTTTCCCCCTTTGGTAAATAGGACGGACCCGTATGTCATCAGCCTGCGTGTGGCACCCTGCGAATTCATCCTCGCAAACGTTCATCTGTAGCCATTTTGTAGTTCCCAAAGCTTATAGCCGAAGGAAAAGCACACGCACACGCACACACACACACACACACACACACTTATTGTCTTTAAGATTATAAGTGTTACCGAAGCAGGGAAATGAAACCGGAAACCGAAGGCAAAGGAGGACTACACGCTCTAGCTGTATGTAGTAGTGTGTGGCTCGCTCTTTTTTTCTTTCCTTTTCCCGAAGTTCCGGCTTTTCCACCTTCAACACCGGTTCGTGTCGAGGTAGAGGAAGTGATGTGGATGAAAAACGGGGTGGGGGGGGGGGGAGGGATGGGTTGATTGAAAGGGCGGAATGTCCTTTCGCAAAATTTTGCTGTTTGTACATAGGTATGTATAGAGATATGCGTGCGAAAAGGAAGTGACAGTAGCTTGTGTAGCAGCAATGTGCCACCATCTCTGTTCGTCTTGCACAGTTTGGACGTTTAAGGCATTAAGGAGATGAGAGGAGCAGGGGATGAAGGGGAGAAGAGAAGGCAGGAGAGGAGGAAGGCCGTTATCTTTGCGGTTAACGATGGTTATGTGTGCTTTGTTTTGCCGCCACCGTATAAAGTAGCAAATGATGTGTTTTTTCGCCGATAGTGCTCTCTCTCTCACACACACTTTCTCTCGCTTTTCCTCTCACTCACATAGTCTCGCTCTTTCCCCATCTGGTTTCGAGTGCGTGTGTCCTGTGTCCTTTCTGTCATGCCCGGAGTCCGCAACTGCTTTCACTTTCTTGCTATTGCGAGTTGGCGAGGGTTGCCACTAAAGGGTGCAAAGAATACGACTTGGGGACGACGACAATTCCTTGGTTATTATGTCTCGCTTTTCCTTTCTGATGTGTAGGTGCGTGCGTAACGAGCGTATCGCGTCCTTCCTTGTCCTGTGTAGCCTTGCAACAGAAGCCCAAACATACCCGAAGTCTTGAAGAAAAATAGTACACTGTTTAGCTCATTCCCGTCCAAATCACCCTTAATCTTCGTCGACTGTGCAAGTAAATTTTTCAACCAAGCTGAAAGGGAGAGAGTGAGAGCCATTTTATACTAAGCTAGGTAGTTGATTGTATTAGTGCCGTTGTTGCACAGGGTAGAGAGAATCGAGAATCCTCTGCCTCTGGTGTACACACCGAGGGTAGACATCTTGCGCCTGGAAACGGGGGGCATCCTATCCGTTCCGGGTTTTACTGGAATTGTTTTGTCGCACGCAACTAGACAAGGCTCCCTAAGCATAGGCGTGTGCGGTACATAGTTCCGTTTCGCCCCTGGGTTGATGCCCAAGGTAGAAATGTGCGTTTTTCCCCCTTTGGTAAATAGGACGGACCCGTATGTCATCAGCCTGCGTGTGGCACCCTGCGAATTCATCCTCGCAAACGTTCATCTGTAGCCATTTTGTAGTTCCCAAAGCTTATAGCCGAAGGAAAAGCACACGCACACGCACACACACACACACACACACACACTTATTGTCTTTAAGATTATAAGTGTTACCGAAGCAGGGAAATGAAACCGGAAACCGAAGGCAAAGGAGGACTACACGCTCTAGCTGTATGTAGTAGTGTGTGGCTCGCTCTTTTTTTCTTTCCTTTTCCCGAAGTTCCGGCTTTTCCACCTTCAACACCGGTTCGTGTCGAGGTAGAGGAAGTGATGTGGATGAAAAACGGGGTGGGGGGGGGGGGAGGGATGGGTTGATTGAAAGGGCGGAATGTCCTTTCGCAAAATTTTGCTGTTTGTACATAGGTATGTATAGAGATATGCGTGCGAAAAGGAAGTGACAGTAGCTTGTGTAGCAGCAATGTGCCACCATCTCTGTTCGTCTTGCACAGTTTGGACGTTTAAGGCATTAAGGAGATGAGAGGAGCAGGGGATGAAGGGGAGAAGAGAAGGCAGGAGAGGAGGAAGGCCGTTATCTTTGCGGTTAACGATGGTTATGTGTGCTTTGTTTTGCCGCCACCGTATAAAGTAGCAAATGATGTGTTTTTTCGCCGATAGTGCTCTCTCTCTCACACACACTTTCTCTCGCTTTTCCTCTCACTCACATAGTCTCGCTCTTTCCCCATCTGGTTTCGAGTGCGTGTGTCCTGTGTCCTTTCTGTCATGCCCGGAGTCCGCAACTGCTTTCACTTTCTTGCTATTGCGAGTTGGCGAGGGTTGCCACTAAAGGGTGCAAAGAATACGACTTGGGGACGACGACAATTCCTTGGTTATTATGTCTCGCTTTTCCTTTCTGATGTGTAGGTGCGTGCGTAACGAGCGTATCGCGTCCTTCCTTGTCCTGTGTAGCCTTGCAACAGAAGCCCAAACATACCCGAAGTCTTGAAGAAAAATAGTACACTGTTTAGCTCATTCCCGTCCAAATCACCCTTAATCTTCGTCGACTGTGCAAGTAAATTTTTCAACCAAGCTGAAAGGGAGAGAGTGAGAGCCATTTTATACTAAGCTAGGTAGTTGATTGTATTAGTGCCGTTGTTGCACAGGGTAGAGAGAATCGAGAATCCTCTGCCTCTGGTGTACACACCGAGGGTAGACATCTTGCGCCTGGAAACGGGGGGCATCCTATCCGTTCCGGGTTTTACTGGAATTGTTTTGTCGCACGCAACTAGACAAGGCTCCCTAAGCATAGGCGTGTGCGGTACATAGTTCCGTTTCGCCCCTGGGTTGATGCCCAAGGTAGAAATGTGCGTTTTTCCCCCTTTGGTAAATAGGACGGACCCGTATGTCATCAGCCTGCGTGTGGCACCCTGCGAATTCATCCTCGCAAACGTTCATCTGTAGCCATTTTGTAGTTCCCAAAGCTTATAGCCGAAGGAAAAGCACACGCACACGCACACACACACACACACACACACACTTATTGTCTTTAAGATTATAAGTGTTACCGAAGCAGGGAAATGAAACCGGAAACCGAAGGCAAAGGAGGACTACACGCTCTAGCTGTATGTAGTAGTGTGTGGCTCGCTCTTTTTTTCTTTCCTTTTCCCGAAGTTCCGGCTTTTCCACCTTCAACACCGGTTCGTGTCGAGGTAGAGGAAGTGATGTGGATGAAAAACGGGGTGGGGGGGGGGGGAGGGATGGGTTGATTGAAAGGGCGGAATGTCCTTTCGCAAAATTTTGCTGTTTGTACATAGGTATGTATAGAGATATGCGTGCGAAAAGGAAGTGACAGTAGCTTGTGTAGCAGCAATGTGCCACCATCTCTGTTCGTCTTGCACAGTTTGGACGTTTAAGGCATTAAGGAGATGAGAGGAGCAGGGGATGAAGGGGAGAAGAGAAGGCAGGAGAGGAGGAAGGCCGTTATCTTTGCGGTTAACGATGGTTATGTGTGCTTTGTTTTGCCGCCACCGTATAAAGTAGCAAATGATGTGTTTTTTCGCCGATAGTGCTCTCTCTCTCACACACACTTTCTCTCGCTTTCCCTCTCACTCACATAGTCTCGCTCTTTCCCCATCTGGTTTCGAGTGCGTGTGTCCTGTGTCCTTTCTGTCATGCCCGGAGTCCGCAACTGCTTTCACTTTCTTGCTATTGCGAGTTGGCGAGGGTTGCCACTAAAGGGTGCAAAGAATACGACTTGGGGACGACGACAATTCCTTGGTTATTATGTCTCGCTTTTCCTTTCTGATGTGTAGGTGCGTGCGTAACGAGCGTATCGCGTCCTTCCTTGTCCTGTGTAGCCTTGCAACAGAAGCCCAAACATACCCGAAGTCTTGAAGAAAAATAGTACACTGTTTAGCTCATTCCCGTCCAAATCACCCTTAATCTTCGTCGACTGTGCAAGTAAATTTTTCAACCAAGCTGAAAGGGAGAGAGTGAGAGCCATTTTATACTAAGCTAGGTAGTTGATTGTATTAGTGCCGTTGTTGCACAGGGTAGAGAGAATCGAGAATCCTCTGCCTCTGGTGTACACACCGAGGGTAGACATCTTGCGCCTGGAAACGGGGGGCATCCTATCCGTTCCGGGTTTCCTTTTCCCGAAGTTCCGGCTTTTCCACCTTCAACACCGGTTCGTGTCGAGGTAGAGGAAGTGATGGGGATGAAAAACGGGGTGGAGAGATGGGTTGATTGAAAGGGCGGAATGTCCTTTCGCAAAATTTTGCTGTTTGTACATAGGTATGTATAGAGATATGCGTGCGAAAAGGAAGTGACAGTAGCTTGTGTAGCAGCAATGTGCCACCATCTCTGTTTGTCTTGCACAGTTTGGACGTTTAAGGCATTAAGGAGATGAGAGGAGCAGGGGATGAAGGGGAGAAGAGAAGGCAGGAGAGGAGGAAGGCCGTTATCTTTGCGGTTAACGATGGTTATGTGTGCTTTGTTTTGCCGCCACCGTATAAAGTAGCAAATGATGTGTTTTTTCGCCGATAGTGCTCTCTCTCTCACACACACTTTCTCTCGCTTTCCCTCTCACTCACATAGTCTCGCTCTTTCCCCATCTGGTTTCGAGTGCGTGTGTCCTGTGTCCTTTCTGTCATGCCCGGAGTCCGCAACTGCTTTCACTTTCTTGCTATTGCGAGTTGGCGAGGGTTGCCACTAAAGGGTGCAAAGAATACGACTTGGGGACGACGACAATTCCTTGGTTATTATGTCTCGCTTTTCCTTTCTGATGTGTAGGTGCGTGCGTAACGAGCGTATCGCGTCCTTCCTTGTCCTGTGTAGCCTTGCAACAGAAGCCCAAACATACCCGAAGTCTTGAAGAAAAATAGTACACTGTTTAGCTCATTCCCGTCCAAATCACCCTTAATCTTCGTCGACTGTGCAAGTAAATTTTTCAACCAAGCTGAAAGGGAGAGAGTGAGAGCCATTTTATACTAAGCTAGGTAGTTGATTGTATTAGTGCCGTTGTTGCACAGGGTAGAGAGAATCGAGAATCCTCTGCCTCTGGTGTACACACCGAGGGTAGACATCTTGCGCCTGGAAACGGGGGGCATCCTATCCGTTCCGGGTTTTACTGGAATTGTTTTGTCGCACGCAACTAGACAAGGCTCCCTAAGCATAGGCGTGTGCGGTACATAGTTCCGTTTCGCCCCTGGGTTGATGCCCAAGGTAGAAATGTGCGTTTTTCCCCCTTTGGTAAATAGGACGGACCCGTGTGTCATCAGCCTGCGTGTGGAACCCTGCGAATTCATCCTCGCAAACGTTCATCTGTAGCCATTTTGTAGTTCCCAAAGCTTATAGCCGAAGGAAAAGCACACGCACACGCACACACACACACACACACACACACACACACACACACACACACACACACACATGTCGCTGCTCCAGACGTACATGCGAAAGCATTCCTTCGCGGCGAGCTATAGCTCTGGGTAAATAAGTGTCAGGCATTTTTAAAAACATTGAACAAAGATGTTTTGCCTAGTGTCCAATGAAACGGTTCACCAAAAAAAATGGCGTTAGAGCACGTTAGATAAGCTACATCTTCAAGATTAAATTACTAACTGTCAGGAAAAAATCGCCTCGAGGATGTTTTACATCCATCGGCCGTGATTACGTATCAAATTTCGTTATAAACCTTCCGATACATCTTGGACCTGGATTCTGCGACGGATGGTAACAGCAAGTGTAGAGAGAATGCAATGGTAGACACACAACAACTTTGGAGATTATAGTGGCAAAAGAAGAAAAGAAAGTATCCGCTAATGAATATGGGACAATTGGTTTGACAGGTATTTTCAAATATTGAAGCTTTTTCGTCAGTAATCAATTATCTTTACGATAGTACATGTCATCTCTAACCTGGTAGATGTAAACGTTTCCTAATACCTAAGCAAGCCCCAGTAGACTTCCTAACAGTGAAATCGCGAAATTTTTAATCTAATAAATCTAAAACTTCAAGTCTTTAGGAAGTTAAGTAAGAGTGTCCTCGAATCTCTCAAGTGAAATGTCAAGGTATGAAACCGCAATAGATTTCTGGGCACCTTTTGCTCGATTGCTTGGGTATGTATTGCATGCATTAGTCGCCTAGCAACTGCAATAGTTCTGGTCAATACACAAGGCACCAGCAAACCTCCAGTGTACTTGGACAATCTATGGCGGTGAGTGTGTGTCTGTGTGTTGGCTACTGTTGAAGAAATAAATTTGCTGACCGGAACATCCTTCTACAGGGCTTCGATGATTTTGGACTTGGAGTGTGTGTTTGTAGCAGTAATCCTGACTATTGCTTTCCCTGTCCTACCTGGAACCGATTCGCTGTCTGTGCCGTATCGACCACTCTTCCCGGTCCATCACGGTAACATACTGCCATTCTGTATGCGTTAGCAATTCCATCTCTTCGCCTTGGATGGAGCTGCCGTCAGTCAGCCAGGGTGAAAACAAAGTGGACAGTCAGCAGTGGAGCGATTTGTTTTACGGAGAAATCACACCATCACACCGTACCGCACAGAGGTGTTTCATCGCGCAACCCAACACCGATCCGCTGGGTTGCCTCTCTATCTTCCTTCAATGATTGGCAAGTCTCCCAGTTGCGTTTGTAACACATCTAGACATCCCCAGACAAAGGATGCTGTAGGGAA
>KZ062920.1:57666-87434 GCA_002091835.1 Anopheles maculatus
CACAAGTACGCAAGTTCTTGGTTTGCTATATAATTCTTGGTCGACACTAGACAACAAAATCACAACTGTGGAAATATCCCGCCCGGTGGATTCAGCTATGAATAATTCGAAGGTCCAAGACTGTCAAAATACAGAAACGAGCATGTCTCTTGAACTCTAGCACCTTACCAGGTCATACAGATGAACAAGATATACAAGTCTCGAACACTAAGACCAAAACCTAAAATAAATTCTAACAACCCAATCGTGTAGCGTGCACCTCCACATTCCGGTTTATGTGGCTGTGTTGTCGCGTTGTGCGCTGGCCTTTGATCGTTCTGCAGCGCAATCAGTGCGTTCTGTTTCGTCGCTTCACGGAGGTTGGGAGTTCGAAGAGCCGTGTGCGTTCTATGTGCTGCGTGCCTCTCTCCGGCCGGCTGGTACGAGCTTGTGTGTAGCGTCGTTCTCTGGTGCATCACCAACACTCTCCCCCCGATCGGTAGAACGCAACGTCGTCGCAATTGATGCGCAGTTTAGGCAGGCTAGGCACATGTGCGATCAGTCCGACATCTACGAGCAGAGAGAGAGAGAGAGCGAGAGAGTGAGAAAGAGAAGAGCAAAGATGGAAAGCAAGATACAAAAACTCGTACATGTACATCTCGTCGCACATTTTTAAACCACCCAGAACTGTTACGACCAGCGGGCATATCTTGGGAGCTGATCCAAATGCACCTAGAACTGCGGATTAGCTCTGGGCAGGGCCCCAAATATGTCCACTGTGTCTGTGTTAAAGCAGTTGCTTTATTGTAGCGATGCCTATGCAAGAGTCGTAGACGACACGTTGCCGAAATTGAGGTTCACCTCCAAAGAACAGAAAAATGGGGATATGCATATTGGAACTGGACAAGCACTGTCATTCTTTCCATTTGAAAATTATCATCTCTAGATAATGTAACTATATCTGTGTGTGTGTGTGTGGTCGTGTATTCTTGACATGCATAAAAACACATGCACGAATGAAGATAGCTTCTCTCAAGACTTCAAGACATCAAATGGCGGTCTTGCTACTCTCTGCATCAACATTTTCTGCAACAACAGCAGTGTCGTTGATGTCTCGTTTTTTTTTTTATAACCATTCCTTTCCGGTAAGAACAATAGTGTCACGCAACACAAACTAAGCAGCGTATCACCATCATCACCTATGCAACATCTTTTGTTGTGTGTTTGCAAATATTTGGCCTTTAATTAATATATTGCTGTAGTTATTAGACATTTAACGATCCTTGCGCTAATCTTCTTGTTGCCCTGTGTCTCACACCCGTCCAGTTTCTGTTCATATTCGTAGCGTCAAACAAATCGCTACAGCACGCGCTTCGCTCCACCAATACCATGTGTTGTTTGCGTGTGGTAGTGTGGATAAATTTTGCTGATTTGACATGCCCAGCCGACTGGATTGCACAGATCTCGACCACGTGCATCGCGCCAACTCGCTGCACGTTGCACCACACTCCAATGCCATTCCTCTAATGTTTCATCCTCTCTCATGGTACCTCCCCCCGATCGTCTTTCACCTGTGGTCCCGGGTGTTTTCTTCTTTCCTTTTTTTTTGTACTGCCCACAGAAATAAACATTCACCGCCGCCCCAGAGTTGCGGTACAAAAAAAAACACACACAAAAACGCGCCATTTTTTTTTTTGTTTGTTTTGTTTTCTTCACCCGTTTTGTTGTGTTGCTGTTTTATCGGCGTTTATGTGCTAAAGCTACAGCGCGCAACAACGAAACACTACAAGTGACAAGGTTTTTTGTTGTTGTTGCGCCGTCACAGCTCCAGTCGCACTGTCATGGCGGTCATTGTGTTAGTAGTGGGGCACACGGTTGGGTTAGTTGGTGGCTGAAAAATAAGCAAAACAAAAAGAAAAAAAATACCCTTACTACCACATGCATGCAAAACTAAATTTGCATACTCAAAGCGCACGGACGAACGGCGAACGATTGGTTGGTAAAAAGTTTTGGCGGGAAAAATTGGCGGCGCCATTTGCATTTGCGGTGCGCATCATGTCTGGCAACAAGAGTTTTAACGAGTTATCAAAAAAATATATATTAAAATATTTTGTTTTTTTTTCTGTTGCGCAAAAGATCATACATATGTGGAATGTGTATTTTGCGATAATCAGTGACAAGTTTCAAGATGGGTTCGCTTCCAAAACGATTGGAAAATGTGTCATCTGAACGTCCTGGTCCCTGCAATTTAACCACAGAACTAAAGTATTAAGGCACGGTTGTTTAAAACTTTGTACCAGCTTGGTAGTATGCGCGGCATGAAGCTCTCGCTCTCTGTCTCTCACACACACGCACACTCCCTCTCTTTCTCGCTCTGTGTCATCAGTTGGTGGTTAGTGTTTCAGGTGTGCGTTGAAGTTCTGTCCCCTACAAACAAGATGGCTTTCATAGGCGTTATCTGTATCGATTGATTATCGCCCTCTTCCCTGTGTGCCAATGCTGCGTTACGTCGCTTTACTAGCCAATTTTGCGAACACAAACCCACCTTGGAGAATGTGTGTTTCTGTCTTTCAAGTTTTGGTCTCGTTTTTATCCTTTTGCGTAAAGCAACAATGGTAGTGTACAGGGGGCCCTTTTAATATAGACGCGTGACGTCACGCCGGACAGTCTGTACGCGGACACGGTGACACGCAACATCAACGCTCTACACACAGAGCCCACTCATACAGATAAAAACGGGATGACGGGTATGCGAGTGTGTTGAGAGGGGTAAAACCCGGCCAATAATCAAACTGATCAGGCAATCGATTTTTAGGGTGTTCACACACACACACACACGCACATACCTTTCCTTTCAGTGAGAGAGCGCGCTATAGCCTACACATGCCCGTTCCCGGCGTCTTCCAAACGCTCTCCAAATGGCGTCCACCAGCAGCAAATGCTGCCTTTCTTGCTGTGGCACTTGGGAAGACATCTTAAGATGATTACCCCCCAAACCGGCAACAGCATCCCAAAAACGGCACCTATTGCCATCTCACTTACACAAAGATACTTTACCCCTACGGCCATTTTTTTGTTTGATGGACGCTTCTTTGTTCGGACACAGGTATATTGCTTTATAGATATATTGAATATATGCCCGACCGTGTGTGTGTGTGTGTGTGTGTGTACAAATAGCCACGGTCATCATCATCCTTCGCCTTGCAATTATTGTCCTGCAGGCGGAACAGAATGTCGCAGCAAGGTGGACGGCGGCGGCATTCTTTGGTGCATTAATTATTGTGGACGCGTTCGCATGCGCACACCAAGAACAAAACATCGGCTGCTCATCGCACCCATTTTGTAGATTGTCTGCTTCTGTCCGGTATGCTCCCAGCAACATCGGACGTGCAGGAAGGTTTCGGGAGGTGCGTAGCACTGCGGACACTAGTGTTCTTAAGGCGCGCACACACTCTGCTGGCGTCTGTCTGTTTCGAAAGAAGAAAAACGCGTCACCCAGCGCGTCCTGCAAATATGCGCACTAATATTTAAGCGTTCCCTATTGACTCTCTTACACACCGAACGGGGAGCTTTGCAGCATCACGAAAGCTCCTGGTGTGTGTGTGTGTGTAGAAGCTTTTGCGGTTTCTGGTTTCTACAAGATCGCTTCGTTACGCTATCGTACGACAGAAAACACACCAAAGCACCAAACATTTCCTATCGTAGTACCGTGTTACCGTATTTGTATTTTAAGTAAGCAAGCAAATCGGTTAAATATTAGCAAACCCCGTAGGTGAAAGTTTCAGCTTCCTCGCTCTGGTATAAAGCTTAAAGCTTGCATTTAGCAGCAAAAGCTTGCTCGCATGTGAAAGCTCTCGCGCGAGCTTTACGCATTGGTAAAGCGTACGGGTTGACAGCTGTCGCATACTGTTTTTGCGCTTTCTTTTTCTCGTATTCTCTTACTCGCGGTAGGAAATGTTTGAGAAGGATGTTTATGTTGTATAAAGCGTCACTGTCCTTAAACTGATCTCGTAATGGGAAAGCAAATAAGAGATAAATTAATCACCAATAGTAATATAAATTTCAAAATTACGTTGTTTGACGTTTTCGTTGCACTCTCGAAACTTGCTCGGCCCTTTTTTTCTTCTTGATAGCGTAAGCAATTTGGGCTGTGTGTATATTCCGGTTTACAAGCACCGAATTTTTGATACATTCGCTCTCCCTTCTGGCAACTCGGTCGTTTATAGCGAAAAACAAAAACGAAAAAAGAAAAAGTCGTGTGTGTGTGTGTTTCCAGGGTACAGAAAAGGGAGAAGAGAGGTTCCAAACTTCAAGGTTTTTACCCCTCTGTCGTTAGGTTTCATTCTGTTTCTTTTTTTCCCCCTTTTCATGTCTGTCTTCATGCCTTCAGGTTGATGTTTGACTGTTCTTTACTTCGTTTTCTTTTTCTTTCGGGATTTTGCTTTATCCGCGCGTTGCTTTTGCCGTCCATCGTTCGAGAATTTTATTGTTTTATTATATGACTCGCCCTTTGTTTCATCGTTCTTTTCCGTGCGTCATATTCCAGAGACCCTTCTGGTGCCTCTTGCTCTACACAATTTTGCGCCCAAGGCGCATATAAGCGGGGCAATGTGTTGGGGTTTCTCGGTTTGTGTGTTCCTGTCGGAAGAAACAAACGCAAAAGGTCGTGTGTGTGGAATTAAAATAAAACAAAACATTGAAATATCCCCAATCCTTCTTCTTTCAAACGTGACGCCGTTTTGAGCGTCTCCTTCTTTGACGGGTTCGTCCAAGTGACGCTTCTACACGTACGAGCGAGCGCGCGCGCGTTTGTGTATAGGTATTTTGAGTATGCATTCATATTTCGCTAGTTTATTCTCGGAACGGTTTCGTTTCGGTTTGCTGACATGACCCCTTTGAAACATATGATGCCTGCTTGTAGGCATTCTCACGCTGTCATCGAGCGGGAGCGCTTAGAATAATTTTGCAGGGTTACCCGAACAGCGAAATCGTACACAATTACACAACGCACGCTTCCTTTGCCAGGCAGCCGGCTCACGCACACAAGCTACGTGTCGGTTTTGCACACAGCAGGAGCAGATAAGTCCACGTGGAATGATGTGACATTCTCATTTCTTTAATGCATATGGGGCTGCACACACACACGCACACAACACTTAATGCAACAAACGATAAAATTTGGATAAGATGGATTTGATTTAAATGATTTCTTCCAAACCCTGCCCGTTCTTGGAATACGGCTGTGTGTGAGTGAGGCGTACGAATGCTGGGCCAAGAATTGATTGCTTCAGCAAACACAATTCTTGCAACCTCGCTGTCGTGATTGTATTTCTTTTTGTTCGTTACAGCCTCACCACCACATCAATAAGTGCGGAAAGGCTCATTCGGGTCCACCAAGCTGTGTTTGCACATTTTTTCGCCCCCCCCCTCTTTTCCGCAACCTCCATTCTTCCCACCGCCGGAAGGACTGAAAGAGAAGCAAAGGAAGGTATGGGAAGAACAAAAAAATAGAAGGCATCCGGGAAGAAAAGTTGCCAACTGAGAGAGTGTTTTGTCTCGCGAGAGTGTTTATAATCGCAAAAGTCGCAAATACCCGCACTAACACGAGCAGCGTGGTTCCCTTTATTCTGCAATATACCCTCGCTGTGTGTTGTTTGTGTATGGAGCACAGAGATATCCGATCGATCAAGCTCCAAGCCAGCGCGCGCGACGTCGTTATGTTTTATACGATGGAAACAACCGAGCAAGAGTCCAACTCCACGTTCGTGTATGTAGCCACTTGGGATGAGGCTCCTCACCTCTACATTGCGTTCGCGGTACGACGCTTGTGTACTCAATGCCCTCTGGCGCACAGACGGCAACAACAGAAGAAGAAACAAAAATCGGCAATGAGAAACCGAAAAAAGGGGGGAAAAAGAGAGCAAGCAAAACAAAAAGAAACGGCTGTCATTCTCGGGGAGCGTAGCATGTTCCCGCATCGCAACCCGGCCAGAGTCAAACTTCTTGCGCTGAGAGAGAGAGAGAGAGAGAAAAATAAAATGCAGGGTTGTTTCCCAGATAATCACACAGAAGTCTTAAAGTTCTGGGCTGTTTTTACAAAAAGACTTTGTAATCTTGAAAGCGAATTGATGCTTGAAAGGACTTTATTGGTTTTAAAAACGAAGAGAAAAGAGCCAGAGTGCGATACGGACCAGAAAGAAACTTTATACCAGGAGATAGCAGACTCCGAAGGTGGAATCTCCGGAACCATCTTCTGTAAGTCTAACCAGTTTTTGGTATACGCTGATTACATAGACATCATTGGTTTGAGGTACTCCTTATATGTAGCAGAAGCTTACCAAAGAATCAAGCACTCCTAAACCTTATAATTACTGATTTACGCAGGAGTGATGTGCAAATAGTGGCGGCCCGGTAGTTGATGCGCTAGCGGCGCCAGTCTTCACACGGCAGGACCGGGGTTCAAGTCTCATCTAGGCCGCGTTTCCCCCATAGTGAGGACTGACTATCCAACTATGCGGTAACAATAAGTCTAGTAAACCAAAAAACTGTCAGGCATGACCTAAGAGGTCGTTAGGCCAAGAAAGAAGAAAAAGATGATGTGCAGATAGGTAGATCACAGCTTTGAAGTCGTCCAAAATTTCAGCTATCTGTGGTCAAAAATCAGCACCGAAAACAACGAACTGTGTAGGGTGACGTCACGATCGTGCAGTGAGTTAAACTCGCCAGTCTCCGGTAGGTTGGTCATGTCATGAGAATGGCACCGGACAACCCAACCCGTAAAAGGTGGCGTGGTTGGCTGAAAAATTGAAATATAGTGATGGCGTTACGATGGGCAGACTTAAGTTGTTAAGCTTTAAAAAAATGAAGTCATTGAAATTGTTTGTACTTCAAAGCGGTGTGCGGTGCGTAACGATAGTAGCATAAGAACACCTTTGTGAACAAATAGGTTTAAAAAACCCCCTCAAATAGGAGATCCCTAAAATAATGACAAGGAAAACCCTGCAAAATGTGATACTTCGTACCAAAACACAAGCACCGAACGCCGCAACAACGCAAATGTGCGTTTGCAAAACGAACGTATTGTTCTTACCTCGTACCGACGCCATTCTTCGGCCTCGGGAAAGTATCCCGTAGGGGACGCCACGTAACCTCGCGTCGGAAAAGTGGTGCTGCATCTCCACCACTACCACGCACCAAGCGCACACGCATACCCCGTTTGCCGTCACGCGTTTTTTTTTCTCCCATTCTTTTTTGGTGCGCAATGTACCGCGACCTCAACCGGTTTTTTTTCCATTTGTTCCCCCTTTCCTTCCGCTCTGCCAGCGTTCAGTGTTTCTTGTTTCTCTTACTTTCGTACGGTTCCACACAACTTTCTACGTAAAAGAAGAAACCCGTTCTTCGGCACACGCACACCACCACCGCGATACATACGCAGTGGAAAACGATCCCCTAGCCTTTCATTGGCAAACAGGCATCAGCACTATTAGGTATAGTGTTGAAACGAGCAAGACAAGCAAGAGAGAGAGAGAGAGAGAGAGGGAGAACGAGCTAAGCTAGAGGGGTTAATCGACAGTGAAGAACGCGAAGAACAGCCCGGCAAAAGCAAACCCAGGATGAAGCATCAAGAAGGAAAACCAAAACCCCTGGATGTGTGTTGGGACTTGGGCAGGGATAGGATACCCGCCAGCAGCATCACATCAGCAAGAGAGTGAGGTTACACAGGGTATAATGATGGTATGAAGCAAGCCGGGCCAGCAAGAACCAGGATAGGCAAGAGGACGGTTAGGCGAGTATACGGGGCTACAGCGAGGGCCATAAATTATGAGCATCAGCCCTCTGTAACGTAGCCAATTTTGCTCCTATAACCTCGCTTGCGTTTTGGGCCATCCCTTTTCGCTGTTTTCGCCGTCCTAGCCGTTTTATTTTATAAATTTCTACCTGACAGAAATATATATATATATATATACATATATCTTCCACCTTTCTTTTGTGTTCTTGCTCTCTAGCCCGCTTCATGCACAACCCTGGCTTTCGCAATCAACCGTGTTACTGTTCTTACGGTTCTTGTTGGGATAATCGTTGCCATCGTGTTCATTGATGGATGGTCTGCGTATTTCATTGTTTTATGTGGCGCAGAGTATCAGTAGGTCACCACGGCACCATATCACAACACGAAATGCATACCGGAAACGACAGAACATGCATGTAACGACCGCAATTGCAGTTTTAATCTGTAAATGGCGATAGCAACAATATTAGAAACTTTGACAATAACCATCAACAAACAAAGCTTTTGTAGAACTTCCTCCGAGAAAGTTACTTACGCACGTTTTATCACGTCATTTAGCAGTTCGATAATACCACCGCCTCTTCCATCCATGTAAAACAGGTTAAAAAGACTTTAGGGGTTGGATTGTCCGGTACCATTGACATGGATCAGCCCAACAGAACCTGGCTAACTCGCTGCCGGAGTTTAAGATCACCGTACGGCTCGTAACCGGGCTTTTGAGCATCTTCATGTAAAACGCGACCAAGAGGGTTTTGTCAGACTAAAAAGACTTTACGGACTGGGTTGTCCCGTACTATTCTCATGACATGATCAGCCCAACGGAACCTGGTTAGTTTGCTGCACGAGTGTGATTGTACAGA
Organism: Anopheles maculatus; assembly: GCA_002091835.1. Taxonomy (NCBI): domain Eukaryota; kingdom Metazoa; phylum Arthropoda; class Insecta; order Diptera; family Culicidae; genus Anopheles; species Anopheles maculatus. The sequence goes on from KZ062920.1 coordinate 66,295, forward strand.
CTTTAGAACACCTTTATCTACCAACTAAGAGGAATTCGTCAGTGTTGAACAGAGTCCTTGTCTCACAGGCTTTCCGGAGTACTGGAGCTGTAAAGGATCTATCCAGACCTAGCTTCCTCTGTCGCGACAGGGCGCTTTTAAGTTTAGGATGTTTGCTCTTCTCATTCTTTTTATTTTGGGAAAGCTAGTAGCACCAGATACGGAAAGACCAAACGTCGAATCCCGGATCGTCCTTTCTGTGCGCAGAACTCAAGAAGAAAAAGAAGAAGAAAACACATCCTCATTTAACAATCTGTATAAAAATGTTGACATTTTTTAAGACACTTTTTCCAAAACAGTTTAATTATCAAAATAAACAAAAAAACAGACAGAAATGCTAACTGACAGTCTCCGAGTCCCTCCAAGGGTGATCGTATCACGAGGGCACACTTGTTTTCCAATTCGATCGATGGCCGGCCGTGTACACACGGGCAAAAACTGAATGCGTCAGCGAATATAGCCAAGCGCTACCGCGCTTCTCACACACAACCACACCAAGCAGCGCCTAAGAATGTATATAGGGCTTTTTTTTTTTCTTTCTTCTGTTCCTTCTTTGTCATTATTGGTCGGCCACAAACGTTATAGGGAGAGACAGCGCATGGTGTTGGACCCTGTCGATGTGGGGGTCTGTTGGTGTGGGTGTGTAGCGTGATGTGGAGATATACACCCCCATCTGCCTTTGTCGTCGTTATCCCCCTCCCCCCCTCCCCCTCCATCCCTGCTTCGTCATCGTGTACTGCGCAGTTATGGTTGACTGTAGCAGGGTCGGTAGGGCAGACGATAGCCAGGTTTGGTGCGAGCAGGAAGATGAGGAGATTCGCATGATGTTGCCAAGTTTCTATGGCGCGCGCGCGCGCGCTCGCTCGCTCGTCAGTTTCTATCCAAACACCCAATGTTCGATCGATGCTTGGAAAGAAGATACAACGCCATGGCATATACACAAAACATGCTACTACTACCACTATTGCAAAGGCGGTGTACACGCACACGGCCACAGAGGATCGATATAGAAACAGATGAGATTGTTGCGGAAAGAGACCTGCGTTCCACTGGCGTAGTGTGTATATATGTATATATGGTGGATAGCTGTGCTATGTACAACGTATGCGTGGGAACCAGCATCTAACCAGCGCTGGATAAGCCATGAACACTGGAGCCAAGAGTGTTGGCATTTGCCGTGGCACACGATGGCTTCTGTATATATCCATGAAACGTCTCCAGCTCCCAGCGAGTTCTCAAGTAATGCAATGTGAGATGTCCCTCCCCCCTCACCGCATTTTTGATTGCAGAGCTTCTTCCACATGGTGTTGTTGCCACAAATAAATGGCGAAAAGATATCGTGTCCCCCTAGTTCGGGCGTCCAGAAAGCCAGAAGGAGCTCTAGTGTGTAACTTTGGACGAGAGGGTTTTGTCTTTTGCAGAACCGCATCGAACGCATATTCTGGCCTTGTTTCCTTTCAGCTGAATCTCTCACTCTTTCAGGCTCAAGCTCACGTGCGCTTTACGGCAGCATTGGCAGAAGGCACGATAAATTGGGCAGTTTCCCTTGGTCTTATCATGCACACTGCAATATTGATTCCGTCTGGCACAGCCTCTCTCTCTCTCTCTTTCTGTCGGTGATGAAAACCCGTGCGTCATCCAGATAGATGGCGAATTTCTGAGATGATTTCACGCGTGCACGGTCGCTCATATTTGTGTTGCCGGAGCATCGGCAAATCACAAAACAGAAAACATGTTGCTCATTAGCACATATGCCGCAAGGCAGGAGTTACTACCGATATTCCGGTATAAAAACAAACGTTTTGTTGAAAGTGTCACCGGTGACATCTGTCAACTTCTGGTTCGTTTCGAAGCAATTTGCTTTAACCAACATTTCTCCTGCTTTGTTTTCTCATTTTGTGTAAATTATTATCGTGCAGCTTTTAGTTTGTAGCTTGCTGCTGATGCTACCCGGTCCCTTTCAAATTATAACCCCTATCCTACAAACCATTTATCTGTATGAGACGTTTTCAGAGAGTAAGAGAGAGAGAGAGTGAGAGCTAGCGAGCAATGTGCATTTACAGATAAGATGTGCGCGTGTATATGTTTGACGTGTGGGAACGGATCAAATTGTACTGCCATTGCTGCCTGCTACTCGGCGCGTGGTAATTGAACGGACGGACGGGCTAGAAAATTGATGCATGAAGGCAACCTCCGTGTGGTGGGTTTTATTTCGTTTCTTTTTCGCATTCGTGCGGAAACCGGTCGATTTTGCCGGTTTGTTTGCCTGGCGTCCCTGTTTGTCCTATTGATGGTTTCGAACGTTTCAATAATAATGGATCAAAACACGCGTACGCGGCTTTGCATTGGCCGGCGGCACCTTACCCGGGATGCTGCGGCATAACACAATTTGTTTTGCCTCATCTCGCACTAGAAATGATTTCTGTCACCGAGTTTGTTATTATTGTATGTGCGTGTGTGTGTGTTTTTTTTTTGACAGCCTGCAAAGCAATTTCTTTTGATCTTGAATGTATTTGATGCGTTAACAAAAGTAACAAAATCACAACCAAAATATACACCAAACTGGAGCGATCGAATTATGTAAAGTGTTACAATAAGCGATTCTATTTAATTAATGCTATTAACTGACGTTTGAGGTGTTTTTTTTTTTACAAATGCATTTTGTATCCAACAACTACTATTTTTAAAAGACATAACTAAATGTCATATTTTAAAGTTACCAAACATTAGATTGTTGAACCCATTCCAAGGCGGCTATACTCTTCTCTGGTTCTACAACCTCGACAGGTCTTCGCCTGCCATTACTGGCTTTCCTTGACTTTGTTTTACTTTGTTTCATTTGCTGGATAGTCAGTCCTGCGTACGGCGAGGCATTCCAGGTCAGGCTTCAGGAGTTTGAAGATAGACGCCGGTACTGTCTATTCCACAGCAGCAACAAACAAAAACCTATTTGAAAATATTAGTGCACCTGCAGTATCGCATCGTTTGCCCTACCAAGCTGTTTGTTGCCTGTTAGGCGTCTAATACCAGCCAATACTAATACGAACTGACAGCAGGTAACGCGGCGCTAGCTGGGGTTGTTTATTTTCGTGCAAAACAACGATACGCACCGAATGCCTAATGGACGAGTATGTGACAAAAAATAGACTACTAATTGATTACCTTTCTTCTTTACTCTTATCATTGTTTTCGTGCCGCGGGCATCTTTAACCGATCGATCGATATATTTTGCAGGCACACACCAGCGGGACGCTAGTGTTGGTGCATTTCCCGTGCACAACTCACAAAAACTTTTACCCCGCTTGTGATGCTTGCTTATTCTCTCTCTCTCTCTGTCTCTGTCTCTCGCTCACTCGCAATAATTCCTCCGTCATCCCGGATAGTTTGCTTTACAGATGGGGTCTTGAGATTAGAACGTAGAGTTTTTCCCCCGCCTAGTTTTATCATTTTTTTTTTTTACACCAATAAGCTATGTTTTCATTGCGGGTCAAAAAGGTTTCCCCGAGAGATGGCTTTTCTCTCGCTCGTGCGCTTTGCTGTTGGGTTCGCTGTGTATGGGTGAGTGGTGAACACCGAATGACGCATTCCCATAGTTCCCAAGTGAGGCGCTGACAAACAAAAAGAAAAAAAAGGAAGAAAACGTTCCTTCGATGTGTGAGAGACAGTACGGTACAGTAGCAGACAGGGGGAGATCAATCAGCGCAAAGCCAACATTTCTACAACAAAACATAGATCGGGCAACCATGCGGCTTTACACAGTGAGCAAAAGTTTGGTTCACTTGTACGCCTGTTTAGGAATGTTTGAACGCTTCTTTCCATGAAGAAAATTGCAGAACCATCTTATGCGGGGCAGGGAATGGGCAGGAGTTGCTTTTTTTTTCTTTCGTACAGCCCTTTTTTCCTTCATTTTTGTCCGAAGCTATGCGTTTGCGCGCGCACCTAGCAGTGTGCGTGTGGTGAGGATGAAATTTTAAAAGCATTCGAGCAACGCACATATGTATATAGGTGTTGCATCGTGCTTGCTTGTTTGGTTGGTGGTGTTGGTGTACGCCGCTATTAACGCTCGATGGTCGAACAGTGCGTGAAAGAGACACCATTTTGCCGCTAGCTTGTGCGTGCGTGTGTCTGACCGAAATGGGGGAAAAAAGTTTCTTGAAAGCAACGTGCTTTTTGGCACGGGTTTCGACGCCTTTTTTTGTTTTACTCATCGCTAACTTTTGTAACCTTCAGCTATGTGTGTGTTGAAAAAAAACAAAACACCAACCGACAAGCAATAGATCATGTAGACGAAGCGATTTGATTGCAAACTAAAAAGAAAAAGAAATGACGCCAATCGGTAGCGTGCGGTCTCTCTCTCTCTCTCTCTCTCGGTCGGCGTTCCTTTTTCTTTTCGCAGGCAATTAAACTTTTCACACCAACACATATGCACAGCACTGAAAGCATGTGTGTGTTTGGTCGTTGTTTTCTTTTTCATTATTTTTAACAGTGTGGCGTGTGTGTGTGTGTGCGTTTGCTTCCATGAACTTCAACACAGAACGATGGTGTTCTGATGTGTACGTAAGTGAAGGTACAAAATAAAATGAAAAGCTCGTTTGAGAAGCAGCAGCATCCGAAAGTATCCTTTTGCAATGGCGTGTTAGCCCCGTATATCGCTTCTTCTTATTGTTCTCGCTTCACCTTCAAAACGAGACAGTTTAAAAACGAAGGAAAAATTTACACTCACACACGTACGCACATACGCACATAGAGCGAGAGCGAATGTATATGTGCAGCGAAACGGGTGTACGCTAGGGTTAGTGGTGGGGCATAGAAGCACTGTATGCCGTCCCATTCTAGCCACCGTGCGGGCCGGGGCTACAGTATGGCCGTTGTTTTTTTTCTCCTTGACCTCCGTCGGGCTACAGTCGTGAATGCTTACCGTATTTTCCTATCGTACGGTGAGTGGAGCGAACATACAAAGCAGCAAGCTAGCAAGCGTGCAGCACCAACCAAAGGCAGTAAGCAGCAGCAGCAGCAGCAGCAGCAGCAGTAGTAGAAGCAAGCCAGTGTCGCCTCTCGGGTAGGCAGCAAGAGACACACGCGGGCAAAAAGGGAGCAAGCACAAAAGGAGGCAAGCACATCAAGCAATCAAAAACGCTTCCCCGAAAAAAAAGGCACACGAGGCGTGTGTGCGTTGTGTGCGGCTTGGGAACGATTCTCGCGCACACCCTCAACGTTTTTCAACAAAACAAAAAGGCACAGACACACGGGACTCAGCTAAGCAAGTGCGTGCAATCTGGAAAACTGTGGACAGTGGTGTGTTCGTGTGTAGTGTGTTACGGTACGGGGGAGGGGGTTTACGGAGAGGGGGAGTCCTGCATCCACAGCTCCTTCCTGTAAAAAATACAATCTTATGCCTGTGTGTATGTGTGCGATGTGCGTGTGAGGCTCCCAAAAAAAAAAACCCCTCGATGGGGATATAATAAAAAGGGTCGTGCCAGTAACCTTTTCGGTAGAGAGAGGATAGACGCGCGCGCGCGTTTGTGTGTGTGTGTGAGTGTGTACTAGGTGTGCGTCGCGGTGAATATGATTGTGTGTCCGCTCTTCGCTCCACCACTAGCGGAGATCACCACTGGATCGATACATCTTCTCTTCTATCACAAACGCATTAAACAAACGTTTTGAGTATAAACAAAGCCTTCCTCCCCCGCAACCCAGCGCGCTTTATATTCAATTAAAACTGTACAATCAACGCGTTTCCGAGGTGGCACACAACCACACGCACGCACACACATACATACACTCGTCGAGAAAACAAAAGGCGACAGTCGCTTGCCAGCAGCTTAGTGTACGCGTGTGTTTGTGTGTATGTATGTGGTCGGGAACGGGGGGGAAAAAAATAATTAAAACCAAAACCCTGGTGCTCATGATGGTGCTGATGGTAATAGGGACCAACTCACAAATATTTTTGTGTGCCAACCAAAAAAAAAAAAACGGGTGACATTTTCACCACCCTAAACATACGAAAATCCATTCGTAAATGTAATTATAAAGGCATTTTTTTTAAACTTTTCTCTCTCTCTGTCCGTTACCATGCACAACATAACAACAAGGCGTTATACTAGCGTTATTCTTCTATGACAAGTAGCTGACGGGATTGTGCGGGACGATACAAGCAGTAGTAGTAGTAGTAGTAGTAGTGCAGGCAAAAGTCAAGCCCACGATCAACGACTTTGGGCTGTACGCGCACACAGCGCCGCCCCGCGCACGACCAACGTACTAAAAGTAAGTGACGTGCCAAAGTGAGAAAAAACATCCTCACGCAGCGCGCGCTCCATCTTTCTTGTGCAGCACACGCGCGACCGCTCCTACTCTCAATTCCGGGTTGTGCGGTGCGCGTGTTACTTGGGCGCTTCGGTATTAGTAGCGTTAGCTTTTTTTTTTTGATGCGTACACTTGTGTATGGGAAAAAATTACGCGGGACATGGGCTTAGTAGACAACGCAATTACCGAGGGCAGCATGAACCCAGCGCACTGTCCCTGTGTTGGTTTGCTCATGCGAGTGAGTTCTCATTGGCCGGTGAGCAGCCGCATGGCGCACGCCATTCACCCAGCTTAGCTATAGCAGATTTTGCTTACAGTACACGTCTCGCTGTCACCTTGCACAGCTTGTGAAGAGCATAATGCCATTTGTTTGTATTGTTATTTGACTGCTGTAAAATCTGCCAGTTTGCAAATATTTTCTTCTTGATTTGCAGTAAAATTTCGAGAGGTCTTGGCCTGCCATTGCTGGCCCTTCCTTGACTTATCGGTAGCAGGTAGCTGGAGTCCTTACGTACGGGATGTTTACAAAACCTTATGTGCTAAAATTGGCATTAGTTGAGCTGTTGTCTGTGTCAGATTCTTCACTAATTTTGATGTGAGAACATTTTCACTTACCTTTTCCTGTGGCTAAAAATGAGAAACCAAAAACACATATCATAGAAATTGAAGCCAGAAATGTCACTTTAACTTACTTACTTATCAGGCGCTAAAAGGGAGTTCACGTGCTGGGTCGTCCGGTGCCATTCTCATGACGTGACCAGCCGACCGGAGTCTGGCGTGTCTAGCTCCCTGCACGATTGTGAAGTCACCGTACAGCTTGTAGAGCTCGTGTAGATCGTTTCTCCTCCATTGTCCTGCCACAGATAAACGGAAAGAGTTCTTTATAGCTTCAGCTTCCTCAGGCTGGTAGTATGACCGGTTGGTGGTAGTAACCCCTAGTAGACACTTTAAACTCTTAGAAAATCATATCATATGTATGATTACATTTGTTTTGCCAATCGGGGTAACTAAGGTGGTAATAAATATCGTCACTTTTTGGGTTTTCGGCTGGTTTTTTTTCTCACCAGGATGGAATCCTTCCTTCGCTCACAAGCCCTCTGGGTTGGTATTGACATACAAAGTGATTCAAGCTGCAAATTTATGTGTGTGTACATTTTTACAAGCATGTTTTTTCGCCCGAATAGCGGAAGTGCGTATTACCCATCCAGATGTCTGTTTGTTATAGGTAGGGCGAAGAAAAACAATGTTACGAATGCTTGCTCTTGTCATTGGTCAAAACATAGCAGCTGTGGATTCCTTCAGATCAACCAATCGAGCAGTGAGATGAGACTAGAACAGTGAGCTGAGAAGGTTGTTTATATGTGTGCGTTTTTCTTCTCGATTCTCACGCAATCGACTTCACCGTGAGTAGAAGCGTAACATGGAAAGAGAGAGAAAGCAGATGCAAACCGTAAAGTAATCTAGTCTTTCAGAAATGGAAAGATTTGGATCACGCACCTTTTTGACAGGATGGTAAACGAAGCCTTTTTGTATTGTGACGACGGGCGCCTGATGTTTTCGCGTCTAATTTCCTCCCAGCAGTAGGACGGATGACGCGTGAGATGAGCGTAATACCCGGTCTCGCGCGCGTGATAAATGAGATCATTCTTGCTTACGGCGCGTGCTTGTGAAAAGGAACTGCCGCGTCGTACGCGCTCGTGTATGTGTGCATGCGAAGATGGTGAGAGCAGCAATGGCGCATCTCCAATTGAAACGCGCGCACTGTACGCGGGCGTGTGCGTCAGAAGTACGGAGAAACCCGCACCACACATCTCACCAGCAGCTCATTTTTCACCGTGTGGTATATCGACCCAGCTCACCGGCGCGTTATTGCTGCGGGGATTCGGGTTTTCGGTACGCTCTCGCGCATTGCCTATTTCTCACTACCCCGATGAGCAGCGGCGTGTGAGAGCGGACGGCTTCGTAACCGTGCGGAGGCCCCACGTAACGTCTCGTCGTCGTGGTTGTGTGGTGTGTGCGCGACGTGTATGAAGCCCTGTACAGCGACCGTCCATCGGCACACTACAGTTGCTGGTTGACAGCGGGCAGAACAGCAAGCAGCAGTGTACACGGAGTCCTACTGTAAGCTCTAGAGCGTTACCCAAGCATCGCCAGTATATATTGTACATATATAGCTCTCGCTCTCATGCGCTCTCGCTCGGGCAGTGCGCGATCTCGCTCTATCCTTTCCGGTGACTGTGGCACATTTGTTGGGAGCGCTTGGGTATCGGTTTTTTTTTTTCTTCTCTCGAAAAGGACAGTTTGAGGATCCCCAACGCCTGCGAAAGATTGTGTGTGAAATTTTAAATGTGTGTAGTGTGTGTGGATCTGCTGCACTCTGCTGGTATATATGTGCGGTTAGACAAAATGCGATCGATTTTATGTGAAAAAAAAAATGAAGTTTTTCCTTCCAATCAAACGCTTCACCATCTTGTATTTCGTTTTTAACTATGGGATCCGGCAAGCAAAGAATTCAATTTTTCGAACAAATTGTACTAGCACCAAGCGTGTGTGTGTGTGTGTGCGTGCGTGTGAATATAAATGAGAAAGCTCCCAAATACAGCCGCGATGGCGGTGTGATGGGTTAAGAAAAGAAGCACAAAGAAGCACGGGACCGGAACTAAAGTAAAGCGAGCAAAAAAGCTGTGTGTGTGTAACTCGAGATTTTCGTCGATAGGGGTTTATTAAAAGAAGTCGCATATCGGTACAACACGTTGCGCTGTGCGTCGCGTGAGAAAGCCACTACGTAGTGTGTAGTTTTTGCGTGTATATATGAGCGAATTTGGCGACTTAGTGTACGACATTTTTGTTTGTTTGTTTGCTCTGGGTAGTGGTGAAAAATCTTACCCGAAAACAAAAAAAGTTTCGTCCAATTTCCGTGGCGTGGTACACGAGGCAAAATTGCACAATTTAAATGTCGCTCTCGCTCTCGCTCTTTCTCTCTCTCGCTCGCTCGCTCTGTGTGTATAATGTTGGTGCGCGTTGCCATTGCTATTACTAATAAACTATAGCAACAGCTACTACTATTACCACTACTACAATCACAACAGCCCATATCTACTACTACCCGTGCCCGACCGCGTTGTGATAAGAAGTTACTAAAAATGGAAGTGTGTATACCAACGTCAGGACCCGCGCGTCCGCTACTACGGCTTCCATTCGGTGCGTCTCACTCTCGCGCTTGAGACGGCATTTTTCTCCTATTTGGCGCTGTCGCTGTCCCGTTCGCTCGCGTTTGCCCTTTCGCTCCGGGGAACGCGTTTGCACCGGATTTTGTTCACTATCAACCGCTCAAAGAGAAAAAAAGAAAACAAAAGAAGAAAAAACAAAACGAAAAGAAGCAGCAGCACCCGGCAGCATCATCAGGCACACCAGGCCAGAAGCCAACCAGTATAGTAGCGTTTCCTCTAGGGAGAATGAGTGTGTTATGTTACGTGAGTGCGTGCGAAAGAAATTGGGAAATGGCCATGTAGTAGTAAAACGGAAGAATAGAAGCAGCAGTTTTTTTTTAATCGAAAAATCGTGTGCCCTAAAAAACAGGAAATATGGTTGCCAATCGGGGAGAAGAATGTGTTATTTCTTAAACACACAAATATCCCGGTCAATCGAGAAACGCACACACAATCAACCGTCATGAAACGACCCGCCACAATTCAAACACAAATCATCAGTAGCTGTGTGTAGCTGCAACAACAAAAAAGAGTACCAGCAACACAACAGCAGCAACAGCAGCAGCAGCAGTTGCAGAGCAACATTCGCATCATTCTTTTAAGAAAGCTGTATCCTTCCCTTAAGAAACGCTTGTTAAAGGGAGCCAATACAGCCGTAACGCAGATGGAGAGCGTTTCCATTTGGAACCAACGATGAAAACGTTTCGTGCGAGCGCGTGCGTGTGTGAGTGTGCGTGTGCGTGTGCTGTATATGTGTATACGCGCGTGAGAGTTAGTGCTCTGTGGTGTGGTTTCTCTCTCCGCCAGAATCGAAAGCCCCTTAAAAGAAACAATAGAAGAATGGTAACAAGCAGCAGCAAGTAAAGGATGGAAACTTTTTGTAAAAGGGAATAAATTCTGCTAATCAAGTTGCAAAAAGAAAACCATACACACACACACACAAACACTCAATCCATTGTGCTGGAAGTGTGAGAACGCGCGTGTGTGTGTGTGGGGAGTAGTTTTTGGGTTGCGTACGTGTGCGATAGCTATCCTTTCTCGCTCACACGGGGTCGATCTACACACACACATACGCAGACACATTATACACGTCCATCGAAGCTCTCGGGCCGTTTTTTTTCTTTTCTTGTATGTCACGATAATTTGGTGTGAGTGTCTTCCTTTCTGTGCACGCGTGTGTGTGTTTATATGTGGGGAAATTTTTCTTCCTGTGCGTGCTGTTGTTTTGTCTCTTTTTTATTTGTCGAAAGTAGAGAACGCTCCCCGGACACGAAAAACGTGACAAATTGAGTTTAAACAAGGATTTTAAATTATACTTTTATCACATATTATTTTTTGGTAAAACAACTGATCGTTGGAAAACTTTTAAACATTTATAAAACGCCCAAACTAATTCAGAGCCACACATCACATTGTGTAGCGCTCCAGTAACCAAAGCACGACTATTTTGAGTACATTTCGGGACGGAGAATATGGCGCATTAGTTCGTTGAACCCCCTCCCCAATGTTTGAAATTGCATTATATTGGTGGCATAGGAATGTTAATAATCAAAGTAACTTTCGTTTTAAACGATAAAGTTTTTAGTGCAAGCAAGAAAGCAATGCGTGTGGAATTGTTTTGTGGGGAAAAGTAAAACAAAACCGAACCTGCTAGATGGGCAAATATAAGCAGATCCTTCCTTACACGTTGCTCCTCACATTGTTTGGTCGTTGTCTGTGTATTTTTTTTTGTCCTTGATCGTTTCCATAGTGAACGGTCACCCGCGTGCCTATAGCAGTGAGAGAAACCAGGTCCATTGAAACTCACTGCTCACCAACACCCGGGTGTTCTCATGCTCATCTCACGCGCTGCTTGGGTTTTTGCTGTTTTAAATAAACACGCGGCAGTGAGATGAGCGTGTTCAATGTGTGTGTGTGTGTTGCACGTTCTCTCTCTCGCTCGCATCCGCTTCTTCGATCGTGCTCACCGCGTGCTGCGTGCGCAATGGCGTCCCCTTGTTGGTGTTGCGCCGCCATTATATATTATCCTCCATTACAATGGAACCACGGTGTGGCATGAAAAAAAAACGAATAAAAGTGTGTCTCAAATCGAAGAAAACAGCACACAAAAACTGTTAGAGGATTTCTTTGGACCTAATGGATTGGTCGAACAAGTTTTGGATGATGGTTCGTATTTGGGTTGCATCATTTTCCATGACATTAGAAGAAATAAACGTCGCGGACATTGTTTTGATCAGTTTTGTGCACTTTTTAGGTGAAAACAAAGGGCACTGGACGGGGAATGCTGCTAGCAAGTCTGTGTACCCTTAGGGATGGTGAAGTTCAAAAAAAATACACGCTTACCATCAAACACACATACACAACATGGTGGCCGCGCGCGCGTCCCGAGCGGAAATGAAAAAAAGAGACAAAAACATCGCGGCAGAACAAAATCAAGCCTAAAAAAAAACGGGCCATGTTGGCAGCGTGTGCGTGTGTGCGTGCACTTTTGTGCGTTTTTTTCTGCCCGACAAAATGTTGGTTTAAAATTAATGGTGAAAAACTATTTTACAATCTATGAAGCAGGAAGATGAAAGTTTAGCTTACAACAGAATTATTGGTACATACACATTGGAACCCAAAAGGTATTTGGGTTGTGAGATGCGTTCCGCCCACCACCATCATTCCTTCCCCCCCCCGAAAGGATCAGTGTGGCGACAAGCGCGAAAAAGAAAACGCAGCTGCAATTCGCGCGCGCTTTTTTGGTTGCTTGCGCGGTGTGCCACACACGCATCAACAAACATCCATATATACACACACACACATTCTCTCATCGCGTTCGGAAGCCGCCATTATGGTTCGCGCGCGCATTTGCCTATCGCCCTTACCATGCTTTCCTCCCCATCCCACAACGCGGCGATGGCAATATATTACTTGCGAAAAATCGTACCACTAAACGCAACTAATGTTATAATATTAGGTGACAATTTGGTTGTAAATATGTGTTATTAGCTAATACTTTTCATAAGAGAGAATAGCAGCGAGTGTGTGAACAATTTCCACCAAAAAGAGAAGCGCTACTACGTTTATATCTTACTGCTATTGTGTTGGGACTATTTGCCAACTAGCTATCATGAAATTGTTGGTGTACACGATCCGGTCTTCACACGGCAGGACCGGGATTCGAATCCCGTCTGATCGCCTCTTCGTACGCAGCTTCGTGACTATCCAGCTATGGGTAAAACCAGAAGTCATCGAACTAGTACGCCAAGACTTTCTGAGGTTCTAAGAGCCCAGAGCCAGAGAAGAAAGAAGAAGAAGCTATCATGAAATAAACGTTTGGCTATATTATAGTGCGCTAACCTTTTTATCAGCTCTATACAGACTCTACTGAAACCATTCTAAACGGGTTGATGGCTATATAGTCTTGTTTTAGCGTGCCTGTGGTAGAGGCAAAAGCACACTCATCTTTTGGATCGATTTTTCGCCACCGAGCATTGGGCTCGGTGTTGTTCCTTTTTTTTTTCTCTCTTTTATATTATAAAAATTGCCGTTTGTCCTGCTGCTCACCAACACACTGATAAGCTACTGTACGAAGCGTGTGTCGTCTATGTGTGAGAAAGAAAGCGGCCGCGCGCGCGTGCTTGCGTTCCGGCACATGCATACAGACACACACACACACACATAGAATCAGCACATGAAAACGTCTTTACGTTGCGTGCGGTACAGTGTTGAGTGTGTACGTGCGGTCCGGTTACGAAGCAGAACGAGCGAGCACGATGAAAGTGGCGCCGGTCTCGCTCGCACTGCTGCCATTTTGTGTTTCGGTTCGCGCGGTTCTACACGGGCGTCCTCTCGGCAGCGAACTGCGCACCCGAAACACACACACACACATACACCGATACTATAGCAGGGCACGCGTTTTGGGTTAAATTCGTGTTTTTTGTGTGAAATCTTCTGATTGAAAATGTTTTGATATCCGTGCGTACATGCGAATCGTTTTGCTCAAAATTCGCCTCTGCAGTTCAAGAAATTATCTTCTATTTTAACCATTTCCGTGCGCCTGTAAAACAATATGCGCTTTGTTGCATTTAACATACTCATACCGACGCACTTTTTTTTCTCCCCTCACACGGTTTGTTAATGTTTTTCGGTATGTTTTGAATCGCATTAATTTGAGGTGCTTTTTTATTAAAATACGCGGTGAACTATTCAGCACAGACACACAGCTGTGTGTGGATGAGCGCTAATAAAGGACGAAGGTGAAAACATGATCGCGCGCGTGTTTCTCGCTACCCCCTCTTTCTCACACTTAAAATGCGGTCCACCATTTTGCTTGCAGCGATGCTGCTGCGCACACGTAGCTATAACGTACCAAAACACACTATCCCACATATACATGCATATGCAGGCACGCACGCGTACGGAGCGCTGTGCGTTGCTTGGTGGTGTGTGGTCGCGCCACTAGGACCGGAATTCCGGATCGCCGCTTGAGTTACGGGCGAAGAAAATGACTCCCCAGCGTTACGAATCAACTCGTCGGTGGCTGGGATTTATTCACTTTTCTTTCACAAAACACACATGTGCCACATGTAGATTATGTTATCCGTACGCTATCCAGAAGACGCTATCTGGTTGTGATTGTATGAGATTATCAAGCGTGTGAGCAACAAACAAACGCTGCGTTAAGTTCAAATCATTAAAAAATATGCTATAGAAGGAGAGAGAGAGAGAGAGAGATAGAGGATGATGTCAAGGGATGGATACGAAACTGTGCCCGCGTGTCGTCCAACAGCGATTGGAAAATTTCACCCCCGTAAAACAAAATGATTTTTATTATTGTTCTACCATGCTGGAAAGATTCTTGCATGTGTGTGTGTGTAACGGAATGTTTTTCTTCGAGTTATTCGCCTCTAGATATTGAAACATCTTCGCGCATGCATAGGATTTTAGTTGAGCGTTTCCTTACGTGAAATTGAAGAATGACCATCTGCTTTGACTGATGCTGTCCGATAATTCACTTTTTTGTTGTTGTACCAAAACCAAAACTAAATTTCCACCACCAACAAGTACGCAATGGTTGCGTACTGTGTTTAAACATGTTTCCATTCGTATGTATTGCGCACAAGTTATTTTAATTACCGGCAAGCCACGCGTAGGAACAAACCTTGCCGGTGCGTTCGACGTCCACTCACTAACTGAAGGGCTTTTTACATCGTTAGCACCGGCCCTAATTATTGGCGTCGAAAAAAAAAATCTTCTTGTGCGTTGGAGAGGTGGTTTTCGCTGTAGCACCAACAAAAGATATCGGCAACCCGAACCGGTGTGCGTTAACGCACTTTTTGTTCTGCGTTTGACAAGAAGTGTGTGTGTGTGAGAGAGTGAGCACACAAAGCAGGATGAAAGGTTGAGTTTTGGATGGCAGCGTTGTCAAACTCTTGTTTTGGTTTGGGGGCAGAAACCATTTTTTTAGTTTTGCGTGACATTAGAAACAGTATCGCGCAAACTGCTTTTTTTTTGTTCCTATTGACCACCAGCGCTCCGGATGAAAGCACAAAACGAGTAAATGAAATAATTTATATGAGCACTTCTGAGTATTGTATGCGTAAATCTTTTCCTTTGAGCGGTTAATTTTTTGTTGTTGGGTTGGAGTTTGATCGTTCTACGTGAAAAACGATGCATTTTTAGAGATTATAGATGACGGTTTCGTCAGTCTTGGACAGAGACTATGTTTCGGAAGTTTCGGTGAGAACTGGGACTAGAAAAAGGCACAATCTACCAGCTTCGTGTGTTCCGACACATATTACACTGTTTTACAGGCCAATTTGCAATGTTTGCATCATTTTTCTTTTCTGTAAAGGACTTTTTCACCATCCGCGGAGTAGAACTAGCTTTTGGATGGTGAAAAAGTCCTTTACAGAATAGAAAAATGATGCAAACATTGCAAATTGGCCCGTAAAACAGTGTATTGAGTGGAAAAGTTTACACGCAGGTTTATTTTTTTTTAATTTTAATATATAATATGGCAGCCGAGAGCCGTCACCACCGCATGTGATGACGAAGTACAAATTCATGTGAGTTACAAGACATTTCCTCCTTGTAATTTGCCTTATCCCGGGCATGCTCGGTTGGTTGGCCGAAAAATAGTGTTGGCTATTGGGAAAATCTAAAAGCACAAACAGGTAGGCAGGGTAGGCCAACAGCTCGTGAGGTTTTAGTGCCAAAAGTACAATAGATAAAACGGGAGCTAAATGGTATCATAAATGTGTTATGGTTGCTCGAAGCCCAGGCGTTGGGGATGTGAATGTTGTTTGATCGTGCCAGAGACGGTGTTATAAAATCCAGCATTACGCTAACTTCACAGTATGTTCTGATTGATTGCAATGAAATATGTTTGTGTTTGGCAAATTGTGGGGGATATTAGTTAAAGCGGACGGAGTACGGAGATAGCATTAATTATCACAATTGCTCGGAACCTGAAGATCAGCTGGTGCAAAGAAAGCGCTTCATTAAAACATGACGAGACACACATGTACAGTCCACGGAGAGAAGAGCGAGCGAGCGAGCAAGAGAGGGAGAGAGAGTGAACGAATTAATATTAATTTAATCCAGATGGTTCCTTCCAGAAGGTGTTACAATCACCAGTATTGGCATCTCCATTAATAGGTGAAGGAGTGATGTGTGTTATTTAGCAAATGGGAAACACACACACAAAAAGAGACACTTGTGTGTTCATATTTCTCTTATACGTCACCACGTTTTAACTTACATCTTTGTCGCAGCATTCTAAATCGTGACGTTCCCCCCCCAAAATCGATGCAACATGCAATTGGGCAATTAAAAAAAAAACCAGTGCCTTGTAAAACCGTAAAGCCTCTAAAGTGATACCTCATATATGAACACGCACACACATACACACACACACAAACGTGTCGACCTCTATTACCGTTCGTTTGGCATAGAAAACCCTTACCACGTATCAAAAATTACAGTGCGGCAGAGTGCAGCTGGTTATTGTACCTTTCTAAACGATTTTGTTTATTTTGTTTTGTTCTATATCTAAAGTGCAGTTAGCGGAAAAAAAACACGGAACAGCAAACAAAAAATCGCACTATTGTGCGTGTGATTAAATTCAGCAAGTGAGAAGAAGAGGATAGTGTGTGCGCGCGCGCACACTCACACAGACAGTGTATGCAAGTGTGTTATTTGAGAAATAGCAAAAAAAAAAACATAACAAACAGAAAGTGAAACAGTAGTGCTGTGGTGTGATAGTTTAAAATCGCCAAAACAACAAAACAGAGCAACAATTTAAGCAGTAGCGCCGCAGCATCAGCAGCATCACCGTTATACACACACAATTAAACAAATCCCCCCCCCCCTGATGCACCGCTGGCGCGGACATTGTTGTGCATCGTATCGTCGTGTTATCGGCAGTAGCAGCAGCAGCAGCAGCAGCAGCAACAACACTACCAGAAGGAAAAGGACTGTAATCCTTGCTGTGCACAGGCGAACGAGAAGGGACAGTTCCGGTACACGTGGGGAGCAGTTGCAGGAGTGCTGTTGAGTAACGCGCGCGCTCGTTGGCTGTGCGTGTGTGTGTGTGTCGGTGGTCCATCTTCAGCTTCTGTTGATCGCGAACCAGCAGCAGCGCATCCTTTTAGGATGAGTAGGAGTAGTGGCGCATTGTCGAAAACATCAATATTGCCTTCATCCTTCGGAGCAGCAGCATCTGTAGTCGTGGCGGAGAGTTAAAAAGGGGTTGGCGTTTGAAAACGTTCACAATATCTCCGGCAAGTAAAAGGGAGGTTGTTAGTTGGATATTTTGTTTTCAATTCTTTAAGTGCCGTAGTACACTGTTGTGCAGGGCGGTATATAGGCAATAAGGCGGATAGCAGCGCACAAACAAACCTTTTGGGTGCCGCATATGAACGGTCTTCCTTCTCGCATCGTGTGTATTTAACACACACATCAGCTAAAAACGCCCCTTGTGTGCGTGTGTGTACCACCTGCCAAGTGTCCCCCGGTCGCGACCCACGTATATAACCCGTTTCCCCACCCCAATACCACTGATATTCGATTGTTCCGGTGTAACGATCAGCCGCCAGCGTGCGCGTACCGCGTGTCGTGTGTCGGCTAGCAGCAGAGGAAGATGTCGGAGCACCATCGTGGTGCTTGGGGTACGCGTGAGGACGCCGTCTGGTGGCCGGGTGGCATCTCGTCGACGGAACAGCAAACACTGCAGCACCATCAACATCTCATCAATCAGCACCATCAACAGCAGCTCGCCCAACAGCAGGCGGCCCAACTGCAGCATCAGGTCGCGGTACAGCAACAGCAACAGCAGCAACAGCAGCAAAATCAGCAGCAGCAGCAGAACGACAGCGCCCGTAACAACAGCACAACGTCCACATCCGCTACGCAGCAGCTGTTCTCGTACAAAATGGCCAACAGCTTTCAGAATCCGGTCACGACCATGTCCGGTGTGACGGTGTCCACCTCGAACGCACCGTACGACTACCGGCTCGGCATGAGCACGGTGGTGGCGCGGCCCGGCGACCCACCAACCATGTCCAGCACAGCGCCAACCACCCAGTGGTGGTACCCGGGCGGCCAGAACGCGCTCGACAACTCCCTGCAGCAGCAGCAACAGCAGCAACAGCAACAGCAACAGCAGCAGCAACAGCAACAGCAAACTCAACAGCCTCAGGTATGTGTGCGCGTGTGGGGCTGGTTCTCACCGCCCCAAAAAAACAAAAAAGCAAGGTGAAAGTTGTGGGATAGTTGTAGTGGGAAAATCGTCACGGCGAAACAAAACCCAAAAGGAGAAGAAAATGACCAACTAAACAGAACAATATTCACACTGCTTCTTTGATCAGTTTCTTCTTCCTCTAGGTCGTCTGTTGTTGGATTCAGCTCTCTGGGGCAGCTTCATCAAGTAATCCACAGTACTAGTTCAGAGCAATGTTAGGAAACGTTAATTTAGAGGCCAATGTATGGGGAAACACATGGGAATATTCATGACACTCTTAAATGCCTCGACAACATTAGAAGTTGTAACAGAAAACAAATATATGTATGTATGCACAAGGATAATAATAGGACAATAGAAACAATTAGAAGTGACCGTTCCAGGTAGAGAAGAAATTGAAAAATCAATTAAAATTTAACGAAAGCTTAATATCGAAATATACCGGATGCTATCGTGGAAGGGTTCTACACTGATAGAAGACCCAATTGGAATGTAATATACCATTTGGTTCTGCTAGCAGTGTAGTACCAATTCACAAGGTGTTCCTGATCCTGTTTTGAAGAAGGGAAATTCATATAAAACCATGCTGCCAAATGAAAAATTTATTAATATTTTAAAACGCTTAATATCGAAATATATCGGATGATATCGTGGAAGGGTTCTATACCGCAAGCGGAACCAATTGGAATGTAATATACCACTTGGTTCTGCTGGCAGTGTAGTACCAATTCACAAGGTGTTCCTGATGCTGTTTCGAAGAAGGGAATTTCATATAAAAAAGTGCCGCCAAATGAAAAATTTATTAATATTTAAAAACGCTTAATATCGAAATGTATCGGATGCTATCGTGGAAGGGTTCTACACTGATAGAAGACCCAATTGGAATGTAATATACCATTTGGTTCTGCTAGCAGTGTAGTACCAATTCACAAGGTGTTCCTGATCCTGTTTCGAAGAAGGGAAATTCATATAAAACCATGCTGCCAAATGAAAAATTTATTAATATTTTAAAACGCTTAATATCGAAATATATCGGATGCTATCGTGGAAGGGTTCTACACTGATAGAAGACCCAATTAGAATGTAATATACGATTTGGTTCTGCTAGCAGTGTAGTACCAATTCACAAGGTGTTCCTGATCCTGTTTCGAAGAAGGGAAATTCATATAAAACCATGCCGCCATATGAAAAATTTATTAATATTTAAAAACGCTTAATATCGAAATATATCGGATGCTATCGTGGAAGGGTTCTATACCGCAAGCGGAACCAATTGGAATGTAATATACCACTTGGTTCTGCTGGCGGTGTAGTACCAATTCACAAGGTGTTCCTGATCCTGTTTCGAAGAAGGGAAATTCATATAAAAAAGTGCCACGAAATGATTCCCCAAAACACATGATTTTAGCCGCCGAATGAAATGATTTGTTAATCATATTGATAACATAAGAGAATAGACACAGCTGGAAGACATAGGAAGAGGAAGAGCAAATACGTACTGGAAAATTGACGCAAACCATTAATCTTTTAACAATCCATCGATACGTATCGGTGACCGATTCGATACCGCAAAAAAGAGCAATTAACGCAGAATAAAAGATTCGAGACAGCGCTCATTTTGGTTGAGTGTCTCTTCAAACAGTGCTTTCATTGCCAGCGATGAACGATGGTTCGTGTTGTAGGGGAATACCTTATCGTTTCACTTTAATTTAATTACCAAACTCTTTGTTCAACACACACAAAACGCGTATTGCTGTTCCACTGCACAGAGAAAAGACACAATTATTCACATTTAACATTAATTCACTTTTCGATTGCACTGCGATCAACCTAACCGGTCGAATCAGCTCCACGCTGGCCCAATGTTAGAGTGCAAAATGATATGCCCGGAAGCTGAACTCAACACCCGGGACGCGGTGTTTCGGGGTGCGTTTTAACGCGTTATTTTTGCGTTTTAGCATGTGTTGAGGTGTTATTCTCTGTCCCGGGACGGATGTCTGTTCGGTGACAAGCGCGCTCGAATGCACCCGCGCCCTGCGTCAAAACAACTCAGCAAAGGTATCATTCAGTATTCTGTCCACCGGCTGTTGTAACCTACGCCGTACGCAGGATTACGAGTGCGTTTTTATGTTGTAAAACGCAAGGTTTTGCTAAATTCAAGGTTTATAATGTTGGAGGAGCAATTAAATTGGCCCACGGGAACTAATGACTCCTGCGCCGTGTATGCGCGGTAGGATTATATGAACGGGAAAAAAATGATTTAGATTACTGAATTCAACCGATTAACAAATAATGCTCTTAAAAATTTTACAAATATCTTCTTTCAACTTACACGGCTAATAGGAGACCAAGAGAAAGCTGCGTAAAAATACAAAATTGCATAGTTTATAATAAAAAAACATTCCTATGCTTAAAGTTTGGATGCGGCGTTGCATTGAACAACGTAGAATAATATTGATTGCGCTTTGTCAACATTAAAAAAAAAAATCACGTATCACATTACTAGTGTTGGGTGAATCTGATTTAGATTCATGAATCTGAATGAATGTTTCTGAATCTGTATTTCAACGATTCGTGAATCCCAATGATCTGGAATCCTTAATGATTCGTAAATGCCAATAAATAATGGATTCTCAAAGATTTGTAAATCCTCAAAGATTCTTTAATCCCAAAAATTCATGAATCCAAGATCGAACGACCGAGTAATTAGTGTTGGGTAAAGTGCTACTGTGCGCACAGTGCGCACAGCATTGCTGACTGTGCGCACAGCACAGCACAGTGCTAACACAGTGCGCACACTTAGCACAGTGCGCATACCTAGCACACCTAGCACAGTGCGCACACCTAGCACACCTAGCACA
>KZ062921.1:2807-20073 GCA_002091835.1 Anopheles maculatus
TCCGGTTTGCATCAAGATGCTTTACTGTTCTTTGGTGCGGTCGGTTCTGGAATACGCTTCCATTATATGGTGGCCGTCAGCTGCTCGGTCCCTGGCCCGCCTGGAATCCATCCAGCGGAAAATCACGCGATTCGCTTTGCGCTTCTGGAGGGTCCAAGTGAACTATGAAGGACGATGTGCGTTGCTAGGCCTGGAGTCGCTAAATCAGCGAAATTGCAACGCCCGGAGGTTGTTTGTTGCGGGTCTCCTGGACAACCGGATCGACGCGCCTGTATTACTCGCCGGCCTAAATGTGTACGTTCTTCCTAGACCGGTACGTGCAAGATCGTTGCTCGACGT
Source organism: Anopheles maculatus (assembly GCA_002091835.1). NCBI lineage: Eukaryota > Metazoa > Arthropoda > Insecta > Diptera > Culicidae > Anopheles > Anopheles maculatus. The sequence continues at coordinate 3,147 of KZ062921.1, forward strand.
AGAGGTTCGCCGTACACGATTCGGCGCCTCTGATCCTTTTTTATGTATGTGCCGTGAATTTAACGCTGTCTGTGATCGTCACCAACCGGACATGTCGCGCGCCGCGTTCTACAACATTATTCGTGCTGTGCGTCCGACTTTAGGTTAATTTGTATAAGACAAGTTCAACTGCATGTTTTTTGTGTAAAATGTTGCTAATTACGCTTCAAGGGGGCCTCACGTGGTCCGTTGAATTAAATAAACAATTAAACAGCAACATCTAGACAACTTAAACAAAGTACTCAATCGTCTTCTACAAGCAAATTTGAAAATTCAGCTAAACAAGTGCGAGTTTTTACACAAACAATGTGAATTTCTTGGGCACATTGTAACAGAAAAAGGAATCAAACCAAACCCCAATAAGATTGATAAAATAGTAAATTGGCCCATACCAAAAACCAAAAAACAACTAAAAGGATTTTTAGGAATTCTTGGGTATTACCGAAAATTTATTAAAGATTTTGCAAAATTAACCAAACCTCTAACCAAATGCTTAAAAAAAGAAACAGAAATAAAATTAACCGAAGAGTATTTGATTTGTTTTAATGAATGCAAACAATTACTAACATCTGATCCTATTTTAAGGTACCCCGATTTCAACAAGAAGTTCCTGTTAGAAACAGATGCAAGTGATTTTGCTCTTGGCGCCGTACTTTCCCAGAGATTTGAAGATGGACACGAGCACCCAGTCGCATATGCATCGCGAACTCTGAACGATACGGAATGCAGATACTCGGCAACTGAAAAAGAATTACTAGGAGTGCTGTTCGCCATTAAACACTTCAGACCATACATTTACGGTACTAAATTTGAAATTCGGACAGACCATAAACCTCTTATTTGGCTTCGACAAAAGAAAGACCTTAACAGTAAATTGCTAAGATGGAAATTGCAATTAGAAGAATTTGAATTCGATATAAAATATAAAAAAGGAATCCTAAATAGCAATGCCGATTCACTTTCAAGAATCGAACCAGAAAAAGAAATAGCTGATTTAAATTACAATCCTTCCATCGAAACCATGACACAACATTCGGCTGACACAGATGATAACGATTATATCAAATCTACCGAACGACCTTTAAACGAATTTCGGAACCAAATCATTCTTGAAATATCCGATGAACAAAGCGAAGAAGTTTCAACCATTTTCAAAAGATACACTAGAATAATCATTAAAAGACCATCGTTTAGTTCTGAAAATCTAATTGCCATGCTGAAAAAATTTGCCTCATTTACTTGTGTTAATGGATTATTTTGCCATACAGAGATTTTAAACCAATTACAAATTGTTTATAAAAACTATTTCTCACGCGCGAAATCGATAAAAATATTTTGGACACAAAAAATTCTAATCGATGTAACTGAAGAAATGGAACAGAACCAAATAATTAAAACACAGCACGATCTAAACCACAGAGGCATTACAGTAACAAGTAAACACATTGCCAGAGATTACTTTTTCCCTAAATTAAAATCAAAAGTCGCTAAATTTATAAACATTTGCAAACTATGCCAGAAGTCTAAATATGAAAGACACCCGTATAAGATAAAATTCAAATTGTCTGAAACACCGTCTAGACCGCTACAAATCGTGCATATGGATATTTTTATTATAAAGGAAAAACATTACCTAACTTTCTGCAACAAATTTTCACGACTAGCAATGGCAACACCAATTCGAACACGAACTACTGTTCACATACTGAAAGCTTTCACTATATTCATGTCAAGCTTAGGAAAACCAGAATTACTTGTAATGGACCAAGAACCATCATTCAAATCAACGTTAGTTAGAAACTTTCTCGAAGAAAATCTTATCCAATATCATTATACAAGTATAGGACAATCCTCTTCAAACGGACCTGTAGAAATAATTCATCGTACTTTGCGTGAATTACACAACATTCTTTCTCATAAAGAGTCTACAAAAATCCTTTCCGAATCCTCTAAAATAAACTTAGCAGTGTCAATTTATAATGATTCCATTCATTCGCAAACTAAAATTACTCCAAAAGAACTATTCTACGGCATGAAATATAAGGAACCAATTCCAACCGATCTTAACGAAAGGATCCGACAAAAAGAAGAATTATTCAAAATATTTTCTCAGAAAATCCACGAACAAAAAGAGAAACAGCTAGAAAAATCAAACAAGAATAGAGAGAATAATGCACACTTTTCTACAAACGATACGGTTTACGAAAGGAAACGTAACAATCTCAAACACCAAGAAAGATACGCTGAAATAAAAGTTCAGGAGAACAAAGAACTAAATATTATAGATGAAAGAGGAAGAAAAATCCACAAAGCTAAATTAAAACGTAAACGAAATATTTAAACGAAATTCTCCAAATATTAACGTCTTTAGAAGAGCAAATAGAACTATCAAGCCTTAACGTTTTGCATAGGGATCTATTGTCTTTAGCTGAAAAACAGTACATTCAAAAATTGTTAAAATCGCAAGCTATTATAGTAGAATATGTAGACGAAATATTCAATCGTTGTACGGGAACCGTAGCAGTCACCGATGAAGAAGCTGCCATACTCGTCAAAGTACCCATTTTGGAGAAGGATCCATTCGATCTGTTAGAACTACACACCATGATCATCAATAGTTCAAGAATCAACACGCACATACAATATGTTTCTAAGCTAGGAAATAGGACCAATCTTCTAAATGTAACATTTGCGAAGCAACCACTCCAATAGAGGACGAATGCATCTACAACATTCTTGTGCATAGAACTCCTAAATGCCCTTTCATCAAAGCAAACAATAGATGGTCAGTTAAGGAAGTTTTGGCCGGAATAATACTAGTGGACACTCAAACACAAATATCAATATTTGATTCCTGCGGTGAATCAAAAACAATAACAGTGCCAATGATCATCGATGTGGAAAACTGCACAGTGCAGATCAAAAGCTACACGTTTACTGGCAAAGTAACGAACGTCCAGAGAGAATATCTATTTCCAATATATGGGAAAGCGCTGATGAGATCAAACGAATCTGGAGAAGATCTGCATGATTTGCGAATACAAAACCTGGAAGAAATGAACGACATTCACTTGCAGTTACATAAAATCCACATCAGTTATACGGTAATAAGCATGATCGCACTGATAGGAGCAATATCGACTTATGCATACTATAAGGTTTGCAAAAAAGCTCAACCCGATTCCACAAATGCAGATTCCCATGGCCAGCATCTAAGTTTTGCTATCCGAAGTCTCACTGACCAAATCAATAGTCGATCGAGGACGCTCGAGGCTTAAGGGGGGAGGAGTTATGCACACAATGTTGGGTTGCATCCGACACCACGGTCCCGTGCTGTCCAACGTGACTCCGGAGCATCAGCGTTCAACCTGATACTCTAGGAATGCCACATCAGCATGGCACCGTGGGATACGCAGCCGACGGTGGCTCTTTCTGCTAGACGCCGAAGCCAGCAGTCTTCATTCATCGGGCAGCGAGAACGGATCAAATTAGAATAAACATAATAATTAGAAATCTAATTTATTAGTGTATGATTTTTGTTCCTATCTCCGAACAAGAAACCATAACTATATATTGAAATATTTTAAGTTCATTATACCAGGTCAATAGTTTTTAAAATATTACCACAACAAAAGAATGATTTTAGTAAAACTAAATACAAAACTTATTTGAATTTCCTTGGTGATTATTTATTCAAGTTTGTCTAAGTATATATTTTTATTCAAACGGAAGAAATCAAAAATAACAAAAGTTGCGCAATTGGTTAAATTAATTTTTTTGCAATGAAGTACCGTCTCAAATATAGGACTTGCCATGTTGCTAGACCTAATAAGCAACTCATACTAAAAATGCTGAAGAAAAGCACCCGACTATTCGTTGATTCTGGAATAAGAAAATAAACATTATGAAACATGGTATTTTAAATAAACTCCAAAAGATAGCATTTGCTCACTACTCACCATTTGTGTCACGCATTTCTTCCTCCCGTTTCCGCATCAACGCAAAATCCTGCACAATAGCATCCGATAGATCTTCAAGCCGTTTCAAGTCTACCTCCAAAGGTTTTAATTTTGCTGCCTCGCCGATCTAAAAATATACGTACATCGTATTACTATTACTCTGCAATGCAAGTACACGAATGTCAATCCCATGATATAAATTGCCAAACGCGAAGAGAGGGGAAGTTTCTTTTATTCATTGCAAGATCATTATGTTACCCGCAATGTACGTAATGAAATTATCCATGTACGAAAGGGTTCAGGAGAAATCGAACCTCCAGCCAAGGGACGAGCAAGATATTTTCAGGTATAGACACATTTAGAAATGCCACAAACATAGACGATAAAAGGTGCACCTTCTCGATAAGGACGATGCGTGAGCGCATTAAACGGGGCAATAAATAAAGAGGTAAATTACGGTGCACTTCAAAATAAACAAACCAAATTTAGGAAAACGCCTACGCTGAATATTTTAGGAAATTTCTACCTCCTCGAACTTTTCTATCCTTTTCTAACATTCTAGCTTACGGGAATGTTTTTAGTATATAAGATCAGGTTATTTAGAATAAACTTCACTTGCAATCTCAAACTGCAACACGACGGACTTGTGCGTTTCATTTATCCGGCTTGTGCGAGAAGCTATCGTTTCGAGCGATTTTACTGTCTCGAAACAACCTTTCCTAGCGAAAATATCACTAAAACCTCCTTTCAAAAACTGTTGACCGAACATCATGTTGGAAACGAGATAGACCACGTGTTGAATAGACACCGAAGACAGTCTAGCCTGCTAAACGTCAGAATATACGCTGCAATACGCTCATTTGAAATCCCGGCCAAACTTAACAGGCTTGTAAGAATGACAATGGCCAACAACACATTGCAGGTGAAGGTGGATGGAAAACTCACAGGGCCCTTTGCTACCACATACACATACTACGCGCCTGTGCCAGAGAGATGGTGATGTGTGTTTCCTCTTCAATCCGACGTTAGTGAGCGACATTCCAAGATGGAAACTTTGGGATACATCTTCTATAAGTCAATTTAGGTTATCTTTTTAGACCATCCATATGAACAGAGGAGGCGCGGTAGGCTCAAGTAGAAAATTAAGTCGTGGCTTTGATGTGTCCGCCAGAAAGGCCTTGATATTGCATTGGCAAACGTCGGTACTGGGCTGTGAGGGTTTCGAGGATTTCAACAGCAGATCAGGACCACGAAACGGTTGCTGGCTTTGGATATTTGTATTTTTTAAACCTTTGCCGGTGTTCTTGTACAAGTGTATTATACAAGTGCTTATATAATTGTGTAAATAAATGTTTATTATGTATATGCTGTGATTTCTGTTCTTTCAATTAGAATAATTCTATTACCTACCAGATTTAAAAGAACATGACACAATTTGGATACATAGCAAAATACTTTGTACAAAAAATTCAAAAAAAAAATAAACGTTTCTGACGCAAAACAACATTCTTAAGTTGTCAGGTTGAATCATTTAAAATACACTATACAGCTTAGTTTTATAGAAAATGCCTTTCAAGAACCGAAGAGTTTAACAAATGAATTGTCATACGCTGGGCAGTAGTAGTTTAAATCCTTTAATGCTTATAATTATTCAAAATCCATGTCAACATCACTTACCCCTTCATAGCTTTTAGTCTCGATTCCTTTTTTGACATCTAGAGCAACCTCTTGTTCTATTCCTCGATAGCCTGAAAGATTTTATTTAGAATCAGATTTAAAATCGAATTAAAAAACATGAAAAGCGTGTTATTCGTGTTACACGGTGTTATTTCGGAGATGGCCGAGGTGCCGATCTTTTAGACGATAGTTATGGCGTAGTTAGTTATTAAACCTCATATGTAAAATCCCAGGGAGCAGAAAACGCTCGTGAACCTTGAATTCTCCCAGTTTCACCCCTATTTTACCCACAAGCTAGCGCCGCCAGCGACATTCTCTGGTGTTTCGTCTAAAGCGCTCGCTTCGACCATTCTCCTGTGCTACTCTCGCATACGGCAACGTTTTTTGGCTTCCCTCTTTTCTGGGACTTTGCTGGTTTTTGAGCAGAGCGCGTGAGCGTGCGATGTTTGCCTTCCCCCTTTTCTGGGATTTAACATTTTTTTAGCAGAATGCGCGACCGTGCTGCGGATGGTGCTTTATGTGCATCTCTTTCAAGCGCGCGCGAGTTAACACACGTTACCATACACCGGAAGAAACCGCAGCGTTGCACAAATCGTCACTTGGGTACAACGCTGATCGAAGACACAACATGCCGTCGATTTGCAAATACAAACCGGTGACCCAATTATGAATGCTCTTCTTCTTCTTTCCTGGCTTAACGGCCTCTTAAGGTCATGCCTGCCATTTCTGGCTTACTAGACTAATTGATACCGCATAGTTGGTTAGTCAATCCTCACTATGGGGGAACGGCCCAGATGAGACTTGAACCCCGGTCCTGCCGTGTGAAGACCGGCGCCGCTGTCGCATCACCACCGGGCCGCCCCAGAAAGGTATGTTGCTGAGCGTAGACAAGCAATCATTTCATTGTTGTATTCACAATAATGGACGATTCTTCCTTATCCCTTCGATATATTTGAAGGTCTAAAGACATACATACTAAAAATTATGAATGCATCGTCACCGAATTTCGCAATTTCAATGCACCAGCGTCGTCGAACCAACTTAGCAACCGAATTGCTAAGTTGTATTCCTTCCACCATTCCTTCCTCCTCACACCCTGCCATATCCATCCATAGAAAAATGTTAACTTTACTTTTAAGAAACTTTCGTTAATAAAAGTTACTCCGATTTTGACTAGCAGCAAAACTAGTTGTGTTCTACTTAATCCGTATTGTCTTCAGAGAATGAATCCAAAAGTATAAGTGTTTACTCATTATATTTTTTTAACTGGCGCCCGAATAGGGACCTCTACGTCTAAAGCGAGGTGATTAGCGATCAAAAAGAAACCGACACATCGACGATAAGAGGGACTAGCTAATTTGTTTCTTCGCGGACTAAAAACGAATGTGAGAAGCAGTACGAAACAAAAACTCTACACAAAGTTTGTAAGTGTCGTGTGAAACAAGCTAGAAAAGTAGCCTGAAGACATCAAGTTTGAACAAGTGAGGTGAAGTAAAAGTATAATAAACCTGCACGTGAAACCTGAAGAGTGGAAGTTCCTGCACATCGTGACATTTCTACCGATTGACGCCGAGGACCCGTAATAGGAAGATCATCCAAAAAGGACCATCCGGAGCATCCCGCAGCCTTTCATCACTACACAAACAACGCAGACAACGTAAACGTTTCAACACAGACACCCAAGATCATTTCAACGCAGACAACGTGAACATCTCAACGCAGACGACGTGGACATGCACTTGGAACCGATATCGCTGTTACTGTGAGTCATTTCGAGTCAATTTATTCTAAGATTATTAATTTTATTAATGAAATATTCAAGTGAAAATATTCATCGTGAATAAGTGAATATAGTTATCGGATATTAGTCAGGAACAGTGAGATTCGAAAAGGTTTTAAAAAGTGTGCGTTATTAACTTTACATTGTTCAATTTTCATTTCGAAGTGCAAATTTTTTCGTAAAATTAAACGTTTTCAAACTCATTCCAATAATAGAAAAAATGAATCCATTAGAACAGTCTCATCCTGTACCACCAATTTGAAGTACCTGCTATGACACATCATGAATACATTGAATTAGGAAAAGTGCCAGATTTTGTTAATAATCTTCCGGAATTTCACGGTCATGGATCAAGCCTTCCAAGATGGCTTTTAGAAGTGGAAAATGTGTTGTCTATTTACGAACGTCTTCCTAAAGATTCCATAGAATATCACGTTATCGAAGCTGCAATTAGAAGGAAAATTAAAGGTGAAGCTGCTGACGTGTTAGATTCTAACTGTATCGCCTCTGATTGGCATACAATAAAAAAGACCCTTCTCCTTTATTATAAGGATAAAAGAGATCTTAAAACATTGGATCACGAACTAACCATGGTTCGGAAAAAACCGTCAGAGTCACTTAGTTGCTATTTCAGTAGAGTAAACGATCTACAAACAGCAATCGTGACACACATTCAGTCGGATCCTAAATATTCCATTTTTCGTAAAATTAAACGTTTTCAAACTCATTCCAATAATAGAAAAAATGAATCCATTAGAACAGTCTCATCCTGTACCACCAATTTGAAGTACCTGCTATGACACATCATGAATACATTGAATTAGGAAAAGTGCCAGATTTTGTTAATAATCTTCCGGAATTTCACGTTCATGGATCAAGCCTTCCAAGATGGCTTTTAGAAGTGGAAAATGTTTATTTAAAATTTTAAAGGAAATTTTATTTCGTTCTAGATCGTTTTTCAAGCGAATATTTGGAGTGGACTTTCGTGGAGACGCCGGCAGTACCAGCAGGAAACGAAAAGAAGACACCCGAATCAGACGACGTAGACCGTCATTCAGCGAAGCAAGTGAAAGTTTGTGATAGTTTTAAGCAAAAAGTGCCATTTACAGTGTAATATAAGAGAAAAATTATGAAATAAAAGATGCTGAAAAAACCAGCAAAACAAAGCAACCCGTTGTAGCGCGTCGCTGCGTCACTACAGAAAGAATACGAGCGAGCAAGACTATGGAGTGAGCGAGAAGGTTATACAGCGCGCTGCTCGTGCGGCGCTCGAAAGAGGCTGTAAGTGGTGCGTCATACAACCGAGTTGCAACCGAGTTACAGCCTCGAGCGGATCTCATTTTTGTATGGGATATCGCCAAAAGGGTCCTACCCTTTTGCAGCAAATATTGCACATTTTTCCACCGGTATCAACGCGTGCATCCTTCACTGCTTGAGAATAACAAAACTGTGTGCTTCTTCTTCGCTTCTTTGCCAAGCCAACTGCGTCGACAAAACACGCTCGCTCACGCCGCGCTTGCAGAATCGAAAGAGGGCGAACGCGTACACAGGAATGACAGAGATGCATCGATGGTAGAACTCAACATCGATATCGTTTCAAATTCAAAGTCCCAGAAGAGGGAGATCGCGCTAATTTTTGCATGTGTAAGCGAAGGATAGCACGACTGAAATCGGAGAGAATGAGTGGCTCCGCCAAGAGGGTAGGTACTCGGTACTCATTCGCATTCGCTGAATGACGGTCTACGGCGTCTGATTCGGGTGTCTTCTTTTCGTTTCCTGCTGGTACTGCCGGTGTCTCCACGAAAGTCCACTCCAAATATTCGCTTGAAAAACGATCTAAAACGGAATAAAATATCATGATTAGATAGAGGGAGGATACAAGGGTCACGTACTTTATACTTGTACTTACATTTTATGCCGATTTGCAGCAAATATTGCCCCTTTATTTCACCGGTATCAACGCGTGCATCCTTCACTGCTTGAGAATAACAAAACTGTGTGCTTCTTCTTCGCTTCTTTGCCAAGCCAACTGCGTCGACAAAACACGCTCGCACACGCCGCGCTTGCAGAATCGAAAGAGGGCGAACGCGTACACAGGAAAGACAGAGATGCATCGATGGTAGAACTCAACATCGATATCGTTTCAAATTCAAAGTCCCAGAAGAGGGAGATCGCATAATGCGCCTATAGTTTCTTTCCTGATGGTGGACTCTCACACTTGGTGTAGAATGTTTACCAACACCTAGAACGTGGGAGCATTCAGGAGTAGGGTAGGGTGGAGGACTATGTGAGAGTGCGAGTGTGTGAGCCGAGCGCATGGTGAACACCTCAACGGATCGAGCGTTTGGGAATGGGGAGGGAAGGTGGTACCGGGGTGGAGTGTGAGTGTAGCTTATGGCCAGAGTGAAAATTTGGCAAACACTCTACTGGTGGGAGCGTTCAGGAATGGAGCGGGATGGTGGAGTGCGAGTGTGTCGCGCGATCGCTCGAAAGTGTGGGCCAGGGGTAGCGAGAGGCATCAAAATGAGTGATTCTCTGTCAAGCGGGTATACAGGGTGTTCGGGATAATTTTGACAGTTTTGTTTATAACTCGTGATTGAATTGGCATAGGAAAACAAGCAATACGTCATTCGACAGCTAAAAGTGTACGGAACAAGCAGCGAAAACATCCTGTGATAAAAAAATGCCAAAAAAGAGTACATTGTGGAAGCGGATCACATGCATCATGATGATCCGCGCCGGACGCGACAACCGCGACATCATGCAGTGCGTGCAGTGTTCGCTGAACACGGTGAAGGCGATCCGGAGTGAGCTGGGAGAAAACAGCGACGACGACGAAGCGGTGGCAGCACGAAAACCACATACAACCATACATACAGCCTCCAAAACGATAAAGTGGTTGGCGGCCAATTTCAACGACTTCACCGCGCCGAATTTGGCCTCCCAGCTCCCCGGATCTTAATCCAATGGATTATTTGGGGCGCGATGGAACGGAACACCAACAGAACCTCCAGCAACACCAAGGTGGAGCTGATGTCCAAAATCAGGTCCGTTTTCGCGGCCCTACCCCGCGAAACTGTCGCCAGGGCTTGTTTTCGGTTCCGGAGACGGGTGGAGGCCGTAATAGAAACCGAGAGCGGATATTTTAAATAAAATGAATAAAATACATGGTAAGCTACTATTTCTAAAACAAAAAAATTTTCCCCGATGATTAATTTTGCCATAAAAAAAATTTGTCTTTCTCCGTAGGTGACTGTCAAAATTATCCCGAACACCCTGTAAATTATTTCAGAGAAAAGGCTTTGGACAGCTTTATCCGAGGCTTAGAGAAACCTTTGAGCTTTCTTTTGAAAAATTACAATCCAAAGACATTAAGTAATGCTTTTCAATACTGTCTCGAGTTTTATAACATGGACATGAGATCTGCCCCATTTAATGATAAACCAAACAACAATATCCCTAAACCTAGAGATTTGCCCACTGCACAAATTACACATAGACAACAACCTATATACCATCAAAATTTCAACCAACCAAGACGAATTTTCACACCGAATAGAAATCAATTTGCAACAAGGCCCGGTAATTATCAAAGGTATAATTATTCACAACAAAATCAGCAGAATTCCTATATTCCTCAAAATTATAATAGAATAAACAACAACCTGCCAGTTCCAATGGAAGTTGATCAATCTTTGCAATCGAACGTAAAACCAAATTTTAACACTAAACGTCCCCGAGCATCTTCTTCACGCTACGGACATGCAAATGCTATGGATACAGCTGCTACAGAAAATGAAGATCATTTTAACACCCCTCTCGAATATGTAGACGGTTCACAACCATTAAATGAAACATATCTTGGTAGAAATGAACAAATTTCACAACATCAAGAACATTGCACAAATTTACAAAATATAAACAACCAATATCAAGACATTGCTTACGGAAGCCATTTTTTAGAGTGGAACGCGAATTGGTGAGTTCATCAATTTGCAAACAACTCAGGGAGAGTTCCCATTTTTGATCGATACAGGCGCTAACATTAATGTCATATCAGCAAAATTAGCAGCCAGTTAAAGAGGTAATCCACCGTACAAAGTAAGTGCAAAAAATATAAGTTTAGTATGTGGGAAATTCGATACCACCTTTGCAATAGACAATTTTTTGCTCCAAAATTCATGAAACCATTTCAATTTCTGGTACACGATTTTCATCCATTTTTTGCCGGAATAATAGGCACTCACATTTTGGAAAGCATTTGTGCTGACATATCATTTCAAAACCGTTCGATGGCAAATATTACTGACGATAGCATATCGTTCACAATACCTCTCAGACGATAGGAAAATGGAAAAGCAAGTGACCATATGACTGATTTTCGTACCGATCATTTAAAAGATAAAAAAGATGTAAAAGAAAAATTATGCAAAATACTCCGTGTTGCGTTTTTAAAAATCGACCGGTTTTCGAACTTCGAATTCGAAACGTCAGGGAAAACGTCAACGAAAGAAAAAGAAGAAGAAGAGTAAAAACGAAACACAACGTAGGGCAGATCACAAGGAGCAGTAAATAAAACAACTAATTGAAATACTATACATTGGTGCCGTAGGACCTGGATTAATAGTACAAAGTTCAAAATGTGGAAAATCGAAGCCTCAAACGAAGACAGCTCCCATAACTCTTCAGAGGAAGAGAATGGACAAAGCACACAAGGAGGTGGTGCTTCAGCGTTGGTCTTGTTAAAGGAGGAAAGAGAAGGCTTGCTTGCTTGTTTATCGCGATTGGAAAGATTCGCCGAAAATCCCGTTTCATCTGATTTTGAACAAATCGAGGCGCGCTTAAAGCGGCTAGAAAAATGCTGGATGCATTTTGAGGAGATTTCGAAGGAAATCAGGCGTTTGGGCGACAAGGAGAACAAACAGTGGAATGATGCAATCTACGCTGATTTTGACGAGCGTGTGTGCGTGTTGACAGGGACGCTCAAGAGTATGCAGCGTAACAAAATGGTGAAAAGTGACGAGTGCACGAACGATACCCGAATCTCATCAAAGCCTAGTGTGAACCTTCCCAAAATGGTTTTGCCCGAATTTAGTGGAAAATTCGACGAGTGGTTGCCTTTCAAAGACATGTATGAGCAGATGGTACACTATAACACGTCACTCTCTAAAGTAGAAAAGTTGTACTACCTGAAAAGTTCCTTGAAGAGCGACGCTCTAAAGGCTATTGAAGCGTTTCCTGTATGCGCAGCCAGCTACGACGCTGCATGGGATATTTTGATAAGCCGTTATTCGAATCCATATTTGCAAAGAAAAAGACACGCAAATGAACTGCTTAATTGGCCACGCATGAAAAAGGCGAATGTGGTGAATATCAACGCTCTGATCGACGGATTCGAGAGACACACAAGGTTGCTGCAGCAGTTAGGAGAAACACCATCAGCATGGGGCATCATACTTACACAGCTTTTAACATCGAAGCTCGATGAGGCCACACAGCGCGAATGGGAACGTTCGGTAGAAGCCAGAGACAACGCAGGCTACTTTGATCTGATCCAGTTCTTACGCGGGCAAGTTCGAGTTCTGGAGGCTTTAGGAGAGGATAAAGCAGAAGTGCGTATCCAGCCATTCTCAATAATAAAAGCTCCAAAACTGGCGATCCATGTAGCAGCAGGAGAGAAAAAAGTTAAGTGTAGTGTTTGTGACGCCGAACATTCGACAGTAAATTGTGAAGAGTTTTTGTCAGTGCCAGTGAAAGAACGACTTAAGATAGCTCGGGCAAAGGAGCTTTGTCTAAATTGTTTGAACAAAGGACATTTCTGGAATCAGTGTTCATCCAAAGTGCGTTGCCGTGCTTGTAAGCGATCTCATCACTCGCTTTTGCATATGTGGTTGCCTAAAGCAGACGCTATGAAAGGTGCATCCGTTCAATCTAATAAGTGTGTTAGTGAGAGTTTCGATAACGAGGCACAAGGTGCCCATCAGACGAACGCCACCTTAACAATGGCTATTGAAAGATCTACCGTTTCTTGTGGCGTGCTCTCAACAGCGTTAGTGCAAATCAAAGGAAAGAATGGTAAGCTTGTTGAAGCAAGAGCCTTATTGGACAGTGGATCACAGCTAAATGTGTTAACGGAGAAGTTGTGCGCAAAACTGGGTTTAGAACGTCGTGGCAGTGGAATCAAATTAACCGGCATAGGAAAGTGCGATGTTAATAGTGGTGCAGCTGTTACGGCAGAAGTTTTAGCGAAGGCCAGCAAGTATGCGCGATTGATGGAGTTTTTGGTGATGGGCGGGATCACTCATAATCTTCAGCCAGTGCAACTACCTGCTGCGTGCATTCCAAGTGATGGTGAAATAGCAGATCCTGGATGGAATACGGGTGGAGAGATAGACATGCTATTGGGGTCAGAACATTTTTTTGAATTTCTAGCGTTGCATGGCGGCCGGCCTGGAATTCATAAAGTGAACGACAGTTACCCATATTTCGTTGATACCGTGTTCGGCTGGGTATTAACTGGGCCAAAGCGTCTGCAGCAGAAACCATCAGCTGTGTGTTCCCATGTGAGTATTGCGGATCAAATTGAAAGGTTTTGGTCGATAGAAGAAATTCGTGTGGAAGATAGTCTAACACAAGACGAAAAGGACTGTGAACAGAGTTTTGTGCAGACGCACTCCCGTGATGAGACTGGTCGATATGTTGTGAAACTTCCGATGAAATTTAATAGTAAGGAAATGATCGGTGAATCGCTCATGATGGCAAAGAAAAGGTATCTTCAGTTGGAAAATCGTCTCATGAAAGATAAGGAGTTACGTGAAGGTTACAATTCAGTCATTCAGCAGTATATCGATCTCAGATACTTAGTAGAAGTATCCCCTGACTCGTCACAGAACAACAACTCTGACATTAAACGGTGTTACTTGCCACATCACCCAGTTGTGAAACAGTCCAGTTCTAGTACGAAGGTGCGTCCGGTATTCGATGGGTCCGCGAAAATGTCGAGTGGTTTTTCGCTTAATGATTGTTTGCTTAACGGACCAGTGCTGCAAGATTCGCATTTCGACTTAATTTTCAGATTCAGAACATTCGCCATCGCGCTTGTAGCAGACGTAGAAAAAATGTATTTACAAGTCAGAGTTCACGCTGAGCACACACCTTTGCAACGAATATTGTGGCGAAGTTCTCAACAAGAAGACATTAAGCATTATGAGCTGCAAAGAGTCACCTTTGGACTGACACCATCATCATTCCTGGCAACTCGTGTACTCTTTCAACTGGCGGCGGATGAAGGGGAACAATTTCCGAACGGAAAAAGGGCTTTGCAAGAATGTTTCTATGTTGATGACTATATCGGCGGAGCTAGTAGTGAATCTGAAGCTGTCCAACTGGTCGATGAGTTGCGGCAACTATTGGAAAGGGGAGGTTTCAAGCTGCGAAAGTGGAACTCCAATACACCAACAACTTTACGGAATGTGCCTTCGAGTGAAAAAGACCAGTGCAATCCTGTAAGCATAGGTCCGGTGGATCAAGTAAAAACACTTGGTGTTTATTGGGATCCGGAAACCGACAACTTGGGAATTGCAGCGCATTTCGATGAATCCGTTCCGGTTGAGCATCATACAAGAAGGTCAGTGTTCTCATTCATCGCTAGGTTGTTCGATCCTCTGGGAATAATAGCCCCGGTAATCGTTTGGGCGAAAGTGATGATGCAGCGATTGTGGATTGCTACAAAGGATTGGGATGATCCCATACCTCATGATCTGGCAGAGCAGTGGGATTTGTTTCAGAAACAAATGTGCCACATAAAGGAAATACGTGTTCCACGATATGTGTTGCTTCCAGGACGAGTGACAACTCAATTACATTGCTTCGCGGATGCCTCAGAGCTGGCATATGGTGAATCCTTTAATTTTTCTCTACTATTAATGTATAATATATGTTTGTGTACCTGCCGAAAATAGATTCCTTTTATCATGGCTATCATCAGACGTGGGATTCACGCTCGCCGGGATGAAGAATCGCTTTGAATATTTTATCACAACGGATAGCAAACGGATAGGTAGGTTCACGTTTACATACACATCCCCACCGAAAATAGGCTAATGTTTCGTTTGATTGGAAAATGAAAACCAATCGCGTTCGTTTTGCAAACTTTTCACATCAGACCACGTTTATATTGGTATTCCCTTTTGTTTTACCGATTGCTCGTGTCATGTTTCAGCCAATGCACGTTCGACAAAGGGGTTTACGCAAGCAAAGCAGCTTAATAAATTAGATTTCATTGTAAACTGACGTTTTCAATACTCCTCATCGTTAAGCTGAACGGAGATTGGTTTTGGTTTAAGTTTTTGGCTTCAAAGTTCGATGGAAAATCAATTTTCACTTAGCTTTTCAAGCAAAAAAAAATCTGCTTTTCCGCGAGTTAACGAATGTTCATATTCGTACCCTTTCCCAATTCAACCATACCTGACACTCATCGGAATAACCCAAGACAATTCCTGAGACGACCGTTTATACCCGTCATAAGCATCAACATCATCACTACAACGCCCACAGTTTATGAAGTATCATAAACCATCGTCGCCTATTAGTCCCGAAACCCGTAAAAAACATATCATCGATACCTGCATACGCATCTCATCGATACCTGCACACGCATCTCATCGTATCATACCTGCATGTGCATCTCATCGCATCATACCTGCATCGGCTACACCCCCTCATCTTTACATCCTGCCATCCTGTTCCAGCACATTCGCGAAATAGAATTATATTTTATATTTAAGAACGAACTCTGGCAACGGCCAAGGACTCCACTGTTATCCGCTACACAATAAACATCGTACTTTCTTCAGAACGACAAACATTCGTCTCTGTTAACTCGCTCATGCGCCGAGTGGCAACCCTCCTGGCGGAGCAACTCATTCTCTTCGATTTCAGTCGTGCTATCCTTCGCTTACACATGCAAAAATTAGCGCGATCTCCCTCTTCTGGGACTTTGAATTTGAAACGATATCGATGTTGAGTTCTACCATCGATGCATCTCTGTCATTCCTCTGTACGCGTTCGCCCTCTTTCGATTCTGCAAGCGCGGCGTGTGCGAGCGTGTTTTGTCGACGCAGTTGGCTTGACAAAGAAGCGAAGAAGAAGCACACAGTTTTGTTATTCTCAAGCAGTGAAGGATGCACGCGTTGATACCGGTGAAATAAAGGGGCAATATTTGCTGCAAATCGTCATAAAATGTAAGTACAAGTATAAAGTACGTGACCCTTGTATCCTCCTCTATCTAATCATGATATTTTATTCCGTTTTAGATCGTTTTTCAAGCGAATATTTGGAGTGGACTTTCGTGGAGACACCGGCAGTACCAGCAGGAAACGAAAAGAAGACACCCGAATCAGACGCCGTAGACCGTCATTCAGCGAAGCAAGTGAAAGGCGATCCAAACCAACGCCAAACGAATAAAAAAAAA
>KZ062921.1:20149-32764 GCA_002091835.1 Anopheles maculatus
TGACAGAGAATCACTCATTTTGATGCCTCTCGCTACCCCTGACCCACACTTTCGAGCGATCGCGCGACACACTCGCACTCCACCATCCCACTCCATTCCTGAACGCTCCCACCAGTAGAGTGTTTGCCAAATTTTCTCTCTGACCATAAGCTACACTCACACTGCACCACGGTACCACCCTCCCTCCTCATTCCCAAACGCTCGATCCGTTGAGGTGTTCACCATGCGCTCGGCTCACACACTCGCACTCTCACATAGTCCACCACCCTACCCTACTCCTGAATGCTCCCACGTTCTAGGTGTTGGTAAACATTCTACACCAAGTGTGAGAGTCCACCATCAGGAAAGAAACTATAGGCGCATTATTGGCGAAATTTGGTTAATTGAAAAATATGTTGAAGACAAGTTATGAATATTAGCGATCATAATCAATGAATCAAACGTTATTAAATACTCCAAAATGTTTTGGAATTCCATTTGATTCGTTGTTGTGATCTACTTCTGACAGTTATGAAATCAGAAAAAAATCATCACGATTTTTTATGACCGATTTTTTATTCGAGCTGTCCCATAGTGCCATTTATTGTTGCTTTTTACCTCTCTTGCTTGAAGCGCTCATCCAATTTGGACAGATCTCAGGTAGATAAGCAATGTTCGACTTGGCTTGGGTTGGTGCGCATCAAAGTGGCTCGTGAAGGGTCAGTGTTCTCATTCATCGCTAGGTTGTTCGATCCTCTGGGAATAATAGCCCCGGTAATCGTTTGGGCGAAAGTGATGATGCAGCGATTGTGGATTGCTACAAAGGATTGGGATGATCCCATACCTCATGATCTGGCAGAGCAGTGGGATTTGTTTCAGAAACAAATGTGCCACATAAAGGAAATACGTGTTCCACGATATGTGTTGCTTCCAGGACGAGTGACAACTCAATTACATTGCTTCGCGGATGCCATGTGTTTATCTTCGCGTGATGGATCATGAGAACCATGTGAAGGTAGTCCTGCTAGCAGCAAAATCAAAGGTAGCTCCGCTTAAGAAGTTGAGTCTACCACGCCTAGAGTTATGTGCTGCTGTAATTGGAGCTAAACTGTGGAAGGCTATTTGCGACGCACTGAAAGAGAAGACCATAGAAAGCTATTTTTGGAGTGATTCCACGATCGTACTCAACTGGTTAAGATCTCCATCGTACACCTGGGCTACTTTCGTCGGAAATAGAGTAGCTACGGTGCAGGACTTGACTAAGGGACACTATTGGCAGCATGTAAAGGAAAGTGAAAATCCGGCAGATATATTATCGAGAAGTGCGTTGCCTAGCCAGCTTACGAAGGAGTGGTTCAATGGACCACCTTGGCTCTCGAATAGTGCATCCACCTGGTCATTTCCAGAGGAAACATGTGACGTCGATGAATCGCAATTAGAGCGGAAGCGTCAAGTGCTTCTGGTAACAGCGACAGTAGCGGAACATCCATTATTGGATAGGTATTCGTCCTATTGGAAGTGTGGAAGAGGGGCAGCCTATTGTTTGCGATTTGTTAGAAAATGCAGAAAGGAGCCCTTAGCAGACGGACCGATAACAAGAGACGAATTCAATAAGGCAATTAATCGTTTGGTCATCAGTTTACAGCAACTAGAGTTTCCTATCGAGATGCAGGCACTAGCATCGAAGAGAGAACTACCTACCAAGTCCAAACTAAGGAAGCTGCGCCCGTTTTTAGATTCTGAAGGGCTCATGCGGGTTGGAGGCCGTCTGTCGCAGGCATACCTCCGATACAACACCAAACATCCTATATTGTTGCCAGCTAAGGGTAATTTTACCAAAATAGTTGCAAAGGCTTAGCATGAAATGTCACTTCATGGAGGACCTCGTCTTACTTTAGCAACAATGAGGCAGGATTTCTGGCCTTTGAATGGACGAGTACTGGCAAATTTTATACATCGAAGTTGTCTGATATGTTTCAAAGCAAATCCGAGAGCTGGCACACAGCCATTAGGCCAGCTACCGGAGAAAAGGGTGACACCAGCTAGGCCGTTTATAACGACTGGAGTAGACTACTGTGGTCCAGTGTATCTTAAACCGGTTCATCGTCGCGCAGCTGCCCAGAAAGCATACATCGCTGTATTTGTGTGCTTTTGCACAAAGGCCGTCCATCTCGAGTTGGTAGAGGATTTGTCAACTTCTGCGTTTTTGGCAACGTTAAGGCGGTTCATCTCTCGTCGTGGCTGTCCCGGTGATATCTATTCGGACAACGGTTTGAATTTCCGTGGGGCTCAACGTGAACTTAATGATCTTTTCCGTTTGTTAAGTGATGATTCGTTTCAGATTACAGCAAGGGAAGAAACGATGAAATATGGAATCGCGTGGCATTTCATACCGCCAAGGGCTCCGAATTTCGGTGGCTTGTGGGAAGCAGCCGTGAAGTCAGCGAGGAAGACACTTACTAAGCTGTTTGCATCCCAAAAATTGTCTTTTGCGGAGATGTCCACAGTGCTGACTCAGATCGAGGCTCAGATGAATTCGCGTCCACTCACACCTTTATCGGAGGATCCGGGAGAGCTCAATGTATTGACTCCTGGTCATTTCCTGATTGGTGCGCCCCTGTTGACCTTGCCGGATATGAATTGCGTGACAACACCCGAAAATCGATTGAAGCATTTTGAGCAGTTACAAAAACTTGTGCAACGGCATTGGAAGCAATGGCAAAAGGAATATGTATGCGAATTACACAATGTAAATCAGAAACTTTCGCGGAAAAGTGAAATACGAGTAGGTCAGATGGTAATAATCAAGGAAGACTTGCCACCAAATGAATGGTGTTTAGGTAGAGTGGTAGGAATACATCCCGGTAGTGATGATGTGGTTAGAGTCGTGACAGTAAGAACTTCAAGAGGAACTTATAAGCGGCCAACATCGCGTATATGTGTGCTACCAAATGAAGATGAAAGCATGTTTGAAAAAGGATCATAGAGTTCTACTTTTTCAAGGCGGCCGGTATGTTGCGTTTTTAAAAATCGACCGGTTTTCGAACTTCGAATTCGAAACGTCAGGGAAAACGTCAACGAAAGAAAAAGAAGAAGAAGAGTAAAAACGAAACACAACGTAGGGCAGATCACAAGGAGCAGCAAATAAAACAACTAATTGAACTACTATACACTCCGCATGAACAAATCAGTTTTTTTCGAACCAGATACAAAGTTAACCTGTGCAACAAATGTAAAGTGTTCTATAAACACCACTGACGAAGTTCCAGTGCACCAACGGGTTTACCCTTACCCCGCTGCTTATGTGGAAGAATTAAATCTTCAAATAAAAAAATTGTTAGAAGATGGTATAGTTAGACCATCGAGATCAGCTTGGACATCTACTGTATGGATAGTTCCAAAGAAGAATGATGCATCAGGCCAAAAGAAGTTTAGAATAGTTGTAGACTACAGGAAAGTCAATGAAAAAACTATCAGCGACCGATACCCAATGCCTGAAATTTCATATGTATTAGAGCAATTAAGAGGACACAAATATTTTTCAACCTTGGACCTTGTATCGGGATTTCATCAGATAAAGATGCATGAGAAAGATATTGAGAAAACAGCTTTTGCCATAAATAACGGAAAATACGAATATACCAGAATGCCTTCTTCTTCTTCTTTCTTGGCCTAACGACCTCTTAGGTCATGCCTGCCATTTCTGGCTTACTAGACTTATTGTTACCACATAGTTGGATAGTCAGTCCTCACTATGGGGGAACGGCACAGATGAGACTTGATCTTCGGTCCTGCCGAGTGAAGACCGGCGCCGCTGTCGCATCTACCACCGGGCCGCCCCTACTAGAATGCCATTTGGCCTAAAAAATGCTCCAGCTATCTTTCAGTGAGCCATAGATGATGTTCTACGTGAATACATAGGAAAAAATGTTACATCTACATGGATGATGTAATTGCATTAGGAAAAACTCTAGATGAGCATCTAGAATACTTAGGAATAATTATTAAAACATTGAATTCAGCTAATCTTAAAGTGCAGCTTGACAAATCGGAATTTGTTCACGAAGAAGTAAAATTCTTTGGTCATATTATTTCCCATGAAGGAGTAAAACCTAATCTAAAAAAAATCGAAACTATTAAAAAGTTTAGCAAGCCAAGCACAGTAAAAGAATTAAGATCATTTTAAGGTTTAATGAATTATTACAGAAAGTTCGTAAAAGACTTTGCAAAAATTGCAAAACCACTTACTAATATATTACGAGGAGAAAAGAATCCCGCATGAAGCAGAAAAATTACATTAACAACCGAACAAATGGAATGTTTTGAAATATTGAAATCGATCTTATCTTCTTCGGATATTTTAATTTATCCTGATTATAACAAACCGTTTGTGCTAAGAGCTGATGCCTCAAATTACGATATAGTTGCAGTTTTGTCACAGGGTGAAATTGGAGAGGATAAACCAATACATTTTGCTTCTCGATCGTTAACAAAAACCGAAGAGGCATATTCCGTTTCTGAAAAGGAAATGTTAGCGATAATTTGGTTATTGAAAACCTTTAGGAATTATTTGCACGGTACAAAATTCAAAATCTTGACGAATCATCAGCCGCTTACTTTACGCTTTCTCAGAGAAGTACTAACGCTAAACTAAAGAGATGGAAATCTTATCTCGAAGAACATGATTATGAAATCATATACAAGCCAGGAAGAGCAAATGTCGTGACTGACGCATTAAGCAGAATTTGCTGCTCCATGATAGCAACTCAGCATTCTGCACCCGACTGTAGTTTGTTATATATACCCTCAACTGAAGGACCTCTGAATGCTTTTCGTCATCAAGTCATAATAAGAGAAGGTAATCAAAACGTAGAAATTAAGAACCTATTTTCGAATTTTAAGAGGATAATAATACATACAAATGATATGACTGAAAAGAATTTACTAAATATTCTACAAACGCACTTTGATGCATCGAAACTAAATGGATTATTTACATCGGAATATATTATGGGAAAAATTCAAAATTCAAGAAGTCCATAAGAAGCATTATGGAAAACAAAATATGTTAAAAATACGATTTACACAAAAGATTTTAAAAGATATTGAATCTCCATCAGATCAAATGAGTAAAGTACATTCAAGAGCACATAGAGGAACGGAAGAAAATAAGCAGCAAATCATCCGGAAGTATTACTTTCCAAAGGTGACCGCTATGATCAGAAACTACGTGAAATCCTGTGTCATGTGTAATGAATGTAAATATGATAGGAAACCAATTAGCAAAGCAATGCAGGAAACGGCTATACCAAAAAGACCTTTTGAAATTGTGCATATTGACATTTTATTTTTAGAAAAGCATTATTTTCTGACATGTGTCGATAAATTTTCCTAATTCGCGTAAGTCAAGAAAATCAACTCAAGAGCTATCGTAGATGTTCTTCCGCCATTAAAGGAAATTATACTCAAACACAAGCCTCCAGATATGATTGTTATGGATGGAGAAAAGTCATTCAATTCTGGCAGTGTTTTAGAATTTTTCAATGCCTACAATATTAAACCCTACGTTACCCCCACTGGTCGTAGTGAAGTATATGGAATCGTAGAGAGGTTTCATTCGACATTTTTAGAAATTTATCGAATAACAAAATCGGAAAATCCATCTAAGGCACTAGCTGATCTTGTTGATCTGACAGTTAACCATTACAATAATTCAATACATTCTGTTACAAATTTTACCCCTTTTGAAATAATTACACCTTCAGAAAAAAGTTCTGTAATTCTTATTGAAGTATCAGAAAATTTATGTCGGAAACAGAAACCAGATTTAAAATTCTTTAACAAAAATAAGATAGACAAAACAATAACAAACTCAGCTCAAGTTTTTACGAAGACCAAACGAAGGACAAAACAAGCAAAACCATACAAAAAAACGGAAATACAAAAAGTAAATAGAACTACTGTTATAACAAAAGACGGAAGAAAATTTCATCAAAACGATCTAAAGGTAATTAATTCCTGATATTGTACTTTATTACAGATTGTCTGCAACTGTTACAATGCAGAATATGACAATATCAAGTTTAGATAAAATTGCACTGATTTCCTTTGACAGAGATATTGCTAGAATAGCTACATACATACTACATTCACCATTTTCAAATATCAGATATCCAACATGAGGTGCAATCACTATTTACAGAGTTTGAGAAAATAGCAGAAAACCAGTTCAATCATATTATAAAAGAGGAATTCAATCATGTTACGAAAATGCTTCAAACTATCAGACCAATTCGTCAAAAACGACGGGATGCTATAGGAACGGTTTGGAAATTTATTGCAGGGAATCCAGACGCTAACGATCTTAGTATGATTAATTCAACTATGAATGGACTTATCGCAAATAATAATGCCCAAATTAAAATAAATGAAGACATTTATGACATTTAGATTGAACGATAGCCTAGGGAAAATAAAGCAAGCTATAACAATTTTTAATAGTTCTTCAATGGAATTTAACTCTTTAAACATTATCCTAAATTTGAAATACCTAGCAGATAGAATTGGAACCATTATTGAAAGTATCACACTAGCTAAATTGGGAATAACGAATATTAAAATCCTTAATCAAAACGAAATAGGTTATAGTAGGTGATATGAAACGAAATAATCTTTCAGCAAACACAACTATCGAATTATTTTTATATACAACCACAAAAGCTCAGTCTGCCACGAACCTCTGACGAGTTCGGACGTGTTTCATTTGAAAGCGTCTAATCCCGTTATTATCGTACGGCAGATAAAGGTCAAAGCCCTAAGGACGAGTGTTGCTCGTAGGATTGCCCGCTGTGGCTGTGCTGTGCCAATTGGTGTGTCTGTTTTGTGTCGTTCTTCGTACAGATAACGACAAGTGTTTGAGAGTGTGATCGGGTGTGTGCAATACGCTCGCTTATCTTAGCGCTGATCGCACCGCCTGATAGTTAGTAACAAGTGTGGTGATCGTCCTTGTGTATCGTTTTTTTACGGTAAAATCCCCCTTCCCCTCCCGCTCGATTGGCTAAGCAAAGAGTATGCTTGTAGAGATGGAATTCTCGGATTCCGAAATGGAAGTGCGTACTTCTAAACGCAAACCGGGGGCAGGGCCAATGAAAAGTGTCCCTGCAAAGAAACAAGCAACGGAGGAAATACCTTCAACCTCCAAACTGACTACTAAGAGTCTTGCAATGAACCAAGATGTGACGGACCCTAAACATCGTGCTCGAGCTTACCCGCCCTCATGGGAAGGAGCTCCGGTCGTGTTCATCATGCCGCGCACAAAACCGCTCGATCTCAGATCGATAGCAGGGTCATTGCACCAGAGGTATCCGGGATTGGTCGAAATATTTCGAGTACGACCAAACAAGATTAAGGTCACCGCAAAGGACCGTGCGCAAGCCAATGTCATTGCAGCAGACCCGATTTATACGGAGCACTATCGGGTTTATATCCCCGGTAGTTCGGTGGAGGTCACCGGCGTAGTGGAGGAGCTCGATTTACCGGAGGAGGATATTGTTAAGTTTGGGCAAGGTGCTTTCAACCACCCAAATCTCCCCAAAGTCAAGGTGTTAGAAGTGAAGAAGTTGTACAGAGCTACCTCTTAGGAGGGAGGCAAGAAGACTTTTAGTCCGACGTCGTCCCTCCGTATTACGTTTGAGGGAACGATACTCCCGCAGGCTTTAATTTGCGAAGGCCTCCAACGGCCATACGTGCCAAGGGTCGCCACTTGCACCAAGTGCAACCGTATTGGCCACTCCGATCCGTTCTGCACCCGCAAGAAGTCTTGTGGAAAATGCAAGGGAGAACATTTGACCATGGACTGCAACGCTCCGTCTCAAAAATGTCCGCATTGCCGGGAAGAGTGGCATGAGGTCATGATGTGCCCCGTCTACCGTAAATTGCAAAAGAAGCAATACAAAACGGTAGTGCAACGTGCGCGCGGTTCGTACAGCGACGCAGTAAAAGCAATTGCTCCCACAAACATGTTTACGGTGCTAACGAACGATGAGGAAGTGTCCTCTCCTGTTGTACCGGCACAGGTGGAACTGAAATCGAGAAAAAGCCCGAGAATACCTTAGAAAAAGGTACAAAGGAAGGTTTTAAAAAATAAAAAAAAAACCTACGTTGGCACCACAGCGTCGCACAGAAAGTGCCGTCCCAGACCTTGCAAACAAAACAGGTGGCGGCGCTGCTTCCTCCGTTCCAGCATTCCCAGCTCCTCGGGAGGAGCCAAAAAAAAGATCCCCGCGTACGGCCGAATCTCAAGGAAATCTTGCATTTCCGACAGAGCCGCCACGATTCCCAAGTACCCCCCTCCCTCACCGAAATCCTAGAGTCCCTACTTGCAGCTATAAAGCTTCTGCAACCGCTGCATATGATCCTTTCTATGGCCCTCCCATTCCTGAAGGGGGTGATCCAACAGTGGCTGGTTCAATGGCTTGAGTACGATGGTCCGTTTAGATGATTGAAATGGCTGTCATACTTCAGTGGAACTGTAGGAGCTTGCTTGGCAAACTGAATTCTTTCAAAGTACTAGTTAGCAATCACAGTTGCGACGTGTTTGCTCTCTGTGAAACTTGGCTGTCAAATGACATTACGGTTACCTTCCCGGGATATAACATAATCCGTCAAGATCGGATAACAAGGGGTGGGGGGTCCTAATTGGGATTAAAAGGAGTCACCCTTTTTCTAGGATACCAATCCCAAGCCCCGAGAAATTATTGAATGTGTCGCAATTAAGGCAAAATTGAGCGATCTTGATGTTTCCCTTGCTTCAATTTATATCCTGCCGATAGCCAAGGATGAAAAAACAAAAATTGAAAAGATCAAACAGGATCTTGAAAATTTAACAGCGGTGTTGCCTGCACCGCTTTTAATCCTGGGAGATTTCAACTCTCATGGACTCGACTGGGGTGGAGAGAAGGATGATATCCGAGCCCCCATTATTCAAGATTTCTGCGGCAGACACAGTTTTTCTATATTAAACTCAGGGGAGGCAACTAGGATGCCAACACCGCGGAGTAGGGCTAGTGCACTGGATCTGTCCCTATGCCCTTCAGCAATGGCCCTGAATTTTAGTTGGAAGGTGATTCAGGACCCTATCGGTAGCGATCATCTACCGATAGAAATTTCCTATATCAAGGGAGGATGTCCAGTAAATGTAACACCCGTTAAAGGTGACATAACGAAGAACATTGACTGGACAAGATACGGCGAACTAATGACCGCTTCGCTTTCCTTGTGCAATGTTAATTTATCTCCTTTAGAGGAATACCAAAACCTCGTTTCGTGCATAAACGAGTGCGCACTTGCAGCCCAGCCAAGGCGCACCCACCAAGCAAGGACCTTCAAAAAACCGCCCACTCCTTGGTGGGACAAGGACTGTCAAGCGGTCTTTAATGAGAGGAAGAGGGCATACCTAGACTTTCGAAGCACTGGCTCCACTGCCTCATATGAGAAATATAAGGCTCAGGAGAAAAAGTGTAAAAACTTTCTAAAAGCCAAGAAAAAAGGAGGCTGGCGTAGGTTTGTCGAGAACCTGCCCCCCTCAACCTCGTTAAGTTCGCTTTGGAGAATGGCTAAAAGGATGCGAAACAGTAATATAACAAATGAGAGCGAAGGTTTTTCTGGTGCATGGCTCGAAACATTCGCACACAAGCTATGTCCCGACTTCGTTCCAGCGCAGAGCTTCAATGAAAATGCGCTTGATAGTGTTTTCAGAAATTAAACAATTTCTTATATATCCTTTTGTCGGAAAAGAATATGTATTTTGACAATGGTCACGTGCAATTGAAACGAACAAGCTTCCACGGACTAGCACAAGGGTCCTGTTTGAGCCCCCTGCTGTACAATTTCTATGTCAATGACATAGACTCCTGTCTGACACAGTCGCTAGCAGAGACACCGTCGAAATTAAACAATCATTACAAACAATCTAGGTCTCACAATCTAGGTATCGAATTTTCTTCTTCGAAAACTGAAATGGTCGTCTTCTCTTTCTTTAGCGACACGCAGACTATATGAACCAAGAATCGATGTTTTTCTGAATGGGAAAAAAAATCGACTACTGACAATTTTAGATACCTAGGTGTTTGGTTCAATTCCAGACTCAAATGGAACACTCACATTACCCACCCAGTACAAAAATGCGCTAAACGTATCAACTTTCTGAGGACAGTCACAGGATTCTGGGGGGGAGCACACCCAACAGATATTCTGCGACTGTATAAGAAAACGGTACTTTCCGTTTTGGAATTTGGATGCATATGTTTCCATTGGGCGCCCAAAACGTCGATCATTAAACTCAAAAGAGTACAATACCGTTGTCTTAGACTCGTACTGGGGAGCATGAAATCCACACACAACATGTCCCTGGAAGTGATGTGCGGATTGATGCCGCTCAAACTGCGTTTTGAACAACTGTCGCTTCGCCTTTTAGTCCGTTCTTCTGTATCAAATCCCTTGATTGTAGAAATTTTTAAAGCGCTAATAGAGACAGGTTCAAAGAGCAAAATTGTTACGGTATATAATGATTTTGTGTCCCTACAAGTGCATCCTAGCGCCCCACAGGCAATTAATCGTGCTGCCCTCCCTGAGTCCTACAGTTTTCGTTTATTCACGGATACCTCGTTGACGGAGGAAATTAAGATCATCCCGAAAGATCTTCGCTGGAGGACTATCCCCAGTATTTTTATGAACAAGTATGGCCACTTGAATAAAACAAACCAGTACTTCACCGACGGATCATCTTCTGAAGAAGGTACAGGCTTCGGAGTCTACAATGAGAATTCAGAAGCGTACTTCAAATTGAGGCATCCATGCAGTGTATACAGTGCCGAGCTTGCCGCAATTTGTTTACGCGCTTCTAATTATTAGTGCCTGTCCTCCTGACCAGGCAAGGCATTTCGCATATCGCTCATCTGGGTCCCTTCACACTGTGGAATTCCCGGCAATGAAAAGGCAAATCTATTGGCCAAACAAGGCGTTCTGCAAGGCGCTGTTTACGACCGACCTATCTCATCCCTTGAAAACCTTCGTTCCCCACAGCAACTTTGCCTGTCTCGCTGGCAGAGCATGTGGGAAGCGGATGTATTAGCGCGGCTTTTGTTCTCGATCACTCCGCAGGTATCCTTGCGGCCTTGGTTCGATGGGCTCCCTGTAGATCGCGCTTTCATTCGAATGATGTCTCGGCTCATGTCGAATCATTCATTTCGCTCTGGACGCACATCTACGTATTAATCAGCGTATTAATCTGGCCACTTCAAAGGTATGTGGCTGCGGTATCGGATATCACGATGTGGATCATCTGTTATGGTCCTGCGTGGAATTCGAGGCCGCAAGACCTTCCTTGTTGGACAGTGTTGGAAGGATCGGCAGAAGCCCGAATACCCCCATACGCGATATCTTGGCGAGCAAAGACTTGAAGTTTATGATGATAATTTACCGCTTTGCCAGAACCAACGGGCTAACCCTTTAACACGTTCGGCGCCAAGCGCAAATCGCTATAGTTTCCTGCTGGCCCAAAAATCACAGAGCGCAGCACCGCACAATGCAATCGTTCAGAACGCGCTTGAAATCTCAATGGGACTCTGTACACGGGGTTAGTCAAATTCCCGTCAAGAAATCCGAAATTGGGCCGAAGCATACGCACACTATCATAAATTTACCCCCTTGCATTTAACACCGGTTGTAAGAATGAGAATGCCTATCCGCGTTCTCCCTCTGGCCTATACAAGAAAATCAGGAACAAAACGGAAGCAAAGTCATGTTCGGACGATTTCGGGAGCCAACCTCAGAAAAGCCGAACAGCAAACCATAAACCCATTCCCTAAACAAAACTCCCTAGTCTGTTTTATGATGTTTTACTCATTGGCTTTGCCATTATAATACAATTGACAGTCACGCTTCCTTTTTTGTATCGATTTACACTATCCAGACGACATGCAACAAATTGCATCGATAATTTTGTGCTTAAGCAACAAACGTATAAGTTTGTTGTGAAATGTGCGGATTTATTATTTTATTTAATTTCCAGTATGACGGCTGGACGCCGTATTTTCAAATGTGCGGATTTATTTGTACCTAATATTGTTCACAACATCTGTTCACAAATGATGGGTACAGGTACTCTCAGGCTGCACGTGTTTCAGGTGCTTTTTTCTCTCTTCTCCTTCTTCTCCTGTTTCTCGTTTGTCGTGGTTACGATCAAGTCAGGCAAAAGGAAAAACAAAACACTATTGTAACCAAGCGTTGAACTAGGCTATTTTTACTGCCGATGCAATGATCATGATGCTGTATATTTTTCTTCAGTGCTGTTGGTTGTATCGTATTATGGTCGGTTATCCTCTTCGATGCTTATTGATTATGATAGAAAATCTCACTCCTGCAACTTTTCATATCTTTCTCTAAACTTATCCTATACGGTATATGCATTGTACTTTATTACATATTTATGAAATGTAAAACGTCAACCAGAAACTAATCGTCGCGCTATTGCGAGTAATCGTGTACACTTCGATGGTAAATTGTTACGATAATGGTTTCAAAACCACAGCATTTGAACCAGCCTGTCACATGCTCCTCGGTGTAAATCTGTCGTAG
>KZ062921.1:43131-63322 GCA_002091835.1 Anopheles maculatus
TGTGTAGCCATCACCTTTAGTCGCTCACGAGCTCCTTATTATTATAGCTATGTGCTCAACGGTCACACGCTTGAGAGAAAGAACTGTGTAAAGGACTTAGGACTGCTCATCGATTCACGATTGACATTCGATTGTCAACTAGACCATATCGTCGGGAGATGCAGTCAACTACTAGGACTAGTCATAAGCATAACGCGCGAGCTTCGAGACCCTTTGTGTAGTAAGACACTGTACTGCTCATTGATCCGATCGCTGTTGGAGTATGCCTGTATAGTGTGGTGGCCAACATCATCGAGTGCTTTGGCGCGACTCGAATCGATCCAACGTAGGGCCACTCGATTCGCACTTCGCGCATGGGTTCATCCTATTGCGTATGAAACTAGATGCTTACTTCTCGGACTACCCTCACTCGGCGACTGTTTAAAAAAGGCCAGATTAACATTCATCACTGGACTCCTTAATGGCTTAATCGATTGCCCAACGCTCCTGTCGTCGGTATCATTGTATGTCCCTGCCAGGGCGCTCCGATCCCGCGCATTACTGGCAATCACGGAACCCCGAACTACCTTTGGTTCTCGTAATCCCCTGGTTCAGATGTTCCGATCGCTCAATGCAGCCAGCGAGGAGTTTGAGCCCGGTTTGTCAGCGGCGGATATCCTCCATGAGCGAGCTATGAGAACGAGGCGGTGGGAGTAAATAATTGTAATTTTGTAATAATTGTAACGATATTAAGTGGGCTACTTGAAAGTCCGTTAATAAATAATATATTAAACAATTAAACAATTAAAAAAACAGTTGAAGAGTGATGGGCCAAACGACTATTTTCACAGATCGACCTGGAGTCTCTAGTTCGACCCTATAGGAATCGAGTTCGACCCGTGGTTGCAATAGGTTCGGGTTGACCCCAGAATGCAGCAAACCACCCTGGCAGAAACCGAAGTTTTCATATTGACCTCTCGCTTTTTCATCTTTTTTTTCAATAACATTTGAGTCATTATGCCTGTCGTGCTTGCCTTCCACGACAACTGAAAAACTTTTTCAGCACTCTTTTTTTCACGGTTTGATTACTGAAAATTGCTGAGACTGAGGAAGAAATTAGTCTTAGACTGAGATTTAGTTTCACATGTTATTATTTGCAATAGCAATTATGCACTCAAAACCCAAAACCCCAGTTCAATGCACTATAAACAATTTTGAAGTACCTGCTATCATGAGCGACCAAACTTGTCAATACAATAGTAGTACAATTGATTATACTAAACAGATAAAAACGGAATGCCTGAGTGATGAAGAAAAGAGTAAACTAATACCATATCAATACGAAAGACGACGTTCCCATTTACACAAAATCATACAGATATCCATACTGGCACAAAACAGATGTTCAAGGGCAATTTAAAAAGCTTTTAGATCAGAGCATTATACGACCTTCTAATAGTTCTTGGTCATCGCCTTCATAGATTGTACCCAAGAAGAAAGATGCAAGTGGTTAACAAAATGGAAACTAGTAGTCGATTATAGAAAAAATAAACTAAGCGACCGTTATCCGATTGCAAGAATAACAAAAATCTTAGATAAACTTGGGAAAGGTTGGCAATGGCTATTACGAGTTTGTCAGAATATTCTTCTTCTTCTTTCCTGGCCTGCTCCTACGGAGCACGTCTTGTAGACAAGGCCTGGCGTCCAATTAATTTCCAGGAAACTCAGTCCATGGCTGCACTCCTCCACCCCCGGCTGCATCCGATATCCCTCAGGTCTGACTCCACTTGATCCAACCAACGAGCTCGCTGTGCTCCTCTGCGCCTCGTGCCGAACGGGTCGCTGACGAGCACCTTCCTGGCAGGGCATGAGTCCGGCATCCTCATCACGTGCCGTTCGTTCTATAAGCTGGTGTGGTAGCAATACTGCACTGGTAAGGTATGGATCCGAAGCCTCTTGAAGGTCAACAAAGGCTCGCCATACCCTACTTCGACTCAATACGTCCCCGGCGTATAGAACGGTAACATGTCTCTCCAAATATCTGAGCTTGGGTATACGGGGAAACCCAACCCCTTGGGAAGATGGGTGATATGGCTAAATTGAGCGGAGGGAGACAGCTAGCGTCTGTTCTCCATGTTAGGGGCGGCTAGCTGTCCTTTCTGTCCTGGCTTCCTACGGGACTTTAAACAGCTAGGAAGCGTAGGCCCTCCGACGAGACAGGGGGTTGGGGAAGAGGCCTTGCAAGCCACCCCCAATACTAACGTAACGAACGACAACCAAGTAATTTTTGTCAGAATATTATTTGGTTTAAATAATGCGCCTTCCACGTTGCAACGTTCTCGTTCCATGGGCAACGTTCTCAAAGCTAATATTGGTGAACATTGTATCGTTTATATGGACTTTATTATTATTTTCCGCTTGTTTGTAGGAGCAAATTTTTAATTCGAATGCAATTTTTGAAACTTTAAGGTAATATTCTCTAAAGATTCAACTTTGTAAAAGTGAATTTCTACAGAAAGATGTAAAATGTCTTGGGTATATTGTTACTCCCCAAGGCGTAAAACCAAACTCAGAGAAAATTTAGGTTATAGAAAACTTTGCCGATTCCACAAAATGAATTTTTTTTACCAGCATTATTGCTCGTTGCGTATTATAGAAAGTTTGTTCAAGATTTGTAAAATTCTCAGTAGCAGTGAAATATTAATCTACCCAGACTTTGAAAGACAGTTTGTTTTAACCACTGAAGCATCAAAATTTGCCTATGTTGCAGTGCTTTCACAAGTAATAATTGGACGGGAAAAACCAGTTTCTTTTGCACTCACACATTTAATTATACAGCAACACAAGTATCGTAAATAACTTATGATTGTTATATACCAAATTTGTTAAAAACATTTTTTTTCTGGTTGGTGATTAATGGTGATTTTAACATCAACTAGTACAATATCAATAGGAACTCACACATTGCGTGAGTAGTGCGTAAGTGAGAGAAGATAGAGATAGATAGATAGACAACGCGAAAGAGAAATATATTATAAATAGGGATCGTTGAGATTAGCCAACTCTCTTAATCGTCTCACCTCGTGGGGTAAAGTTGCAACAGTGCGGAAATAAAGTATATTGTAATAAGTAACATTACATATTAACCTAAAGAAAACTTCAGGAGTTTATAATATATCCTCCAGAGTTGTGGAGTTGCTGGACATCATTAATGAATCGTTAATGAATGGAAATTTCTCAGAAACGTGGAAGGAATCCTTTGTAGTACCGATACCAAAGAAAGCAAACACTTCTTCAGTTGAAGAATTCAGGCCAATAAATAAAATGATAACACTAGAAAAAATATTATAGGTGATAGTTAAAGAGCAACTTGTGGCGTATCTAGACTCTAACAGTTTATTAGTGCCAGAACAATCAGGATATAGATCAAACCATTCATGTGAAACCGTGCTGAACTTAGTGTTAGCCAAATGGAAAGATGAATTGGACAAAAAGAATAATTATACAATTTCAATATTTTTGGATTTGAAGAGAGCTTTTAAAACGATTTCAAGGCCTTTGTTATTAAAAACATTAAATTGTTTTGGTATTAGGAATAACGAATATAATTGATTCACAAATTACCTTGAAGGCAGAACTCAGAGGACAGTTTTTGAAAATCAGGTATCCGAACCCATCGAAAACACTTTGGGAGTTCCCCAAGGGAGTGTGCTCGGACCCATTCATTTCTTGATGTACATCAATGACATGAAAAGTGCTTTACAATATTGCGATATAAATTTGTTTGCTGACGACACGGTGATTCATATAAGTGGAAAAGATGAAAACGACTTATTTGAAAAATTAAACTCAGACCTCGCTAGACTAAACGATTGGTTAAAATTGAAAAAACTTAAATTCAATACCACAAAATCTAAAGCTTTAATTATGACCAGAAAACCCCATTTTAGAAATCGACCTATTCTAATAGATGGAATTATGATTGAAGTAGTTAATGAAATAAAGTATCTAGGAATAATTGTTGACAATAAACTCAATTTTTATGCTCATATTGATGATGTGATAAAAAAAGTTGCTATGAAATGTGGAATTATATGTAGATTACGTAAAAACATCGAGCGATATGGAAAAATTCAGTTATATCAGGCGTTGATATCTTCCCATTTGGATTTTTGTTCTTCGATTCTATTCCTGGCCACAGAAACACAAATAGCAAAACTACAAAGAGTACAAAACAAAGTAATGAGAGCGGTATTAGATTGCAGCAGGTACACATCCACAACATCAATGCTAAACATCCTCCGATGGATGTCAGTCAAGCAGAGGATAGTATATCGCACTTTGGTGTTGCTATATAAACTTCTAAATGGGTATTTACCCGATTATCTAGGACAAAGAGTAATGAGGGGACGAAATGTACATCAACATAATACTAGAGGGGCTAGCATTCCGCGTATTCGTAAACTGCCTGTTCCACAAAGGAATAAAAGTGTACAATACGTTACCAACTAACATTATCAGTGTGAGCAGATTAATTGAGTTTAAAAAACTATGTTGTGTATTCGTTAGAAATAATATGTAAACAATTGTCAACTGTCAAGTAACAACAATGAAGATTTTTCTGTTTTAAATAAAAAAAAACAGAATGAGTCTACATTGAATTGAGACACGCGCGTTCAATAGGCTTTATCTAGAAATTGACAATCAGGTGTAGAGAACTATGCGAAAACAGGCTTTGGAGCGGTGCTTAGATAAGCGTCTACCTCAACTATCATCTAAACATCGCTTGAGATCGAATTCCAATCTCTATGTAAATTTTATGGTTAAACACCTATCCGTTAGTAATAGTGATTGTATTATAAAATATCAAACCGATAATTCGATCATCTCAACCCAATGTAGGGGTTAGTGGTGGGCATCATCATTTCAACATAGCGTATATATCAATAGCAGATCATTGAAATAAAAATAATCATAAAAAAGATACAAAAAATAATACTTTATACGATCCTTTGAAACCCTATTGCTTTAATGTGTTCGGGTGCAGCTGCTTGAAATATATTATATTAGTTAAAAAAAAACATAAAAAATTAAGTCGTGAAGATTG
Source organism: Anopheles maculatus (assembly GCA_002091835.1). NCBI lineage: Eukaryota > Metazoa > Arthropoda > Insecta > Diptera > Culicidae > Anopheles > Anopheles maculatus. The sequence continues at coordinate 48,218 of KZ062921.1, forward strand.
TGACACCCTCATCGTATCATACAATATGCTCATAAAAGCAAAAAAGATCCTCCTAAGTTAAGTTTTTATAACGATAGAAAATGTGACTGCAGAAATTAAAACACTTTTCAAAACCTTAACAGCCGGCATGATATTTAGTACACTAGTGTGAGTAAAACATGTACAAAAAAACAGGTATTCACGGATACATGTTTTAAAACTTCCAGTTCATACTTGTTTACAGAAAAAAATAAATTAATTTTAACAATTTGATAATTATGTTAATACGAAATAGTTTCATATATTTTTGTTTTTAGTTAAAACTCAAGTATACTTGAATTCGTAACAAAAACATTTTTTACAAAAATATACACACACGGTCCGGACGGGATTCAATACCCGTTGCCGGTGCCGCTACTGCCATAAACACTTTAAAAAAATCATGTATACACTGGTTGCAAATTCAATACCATATACGCGATTGGCATTCGGTCCCGGTTGATAGCGTATATCGGGGAAGACGTGTATGCTCCTATTTGTTTAAACAAATCTTTACATGTTGAACATGTTACCAGAAAATGTCATGTGTGTTTACTTACTTGGTGGTACTTGTGAAATAAAGCATATCTCGAATGTGTCGTAAACTTCCGAAGTAAATGAAAATTTTCCTTTAGAGATGTCTTCTTTTTGGGCCAGGATATGTCCTTTCGTGTCTCGCACCTGTATTATTCATTGTTAGAATTGTATTTTACGTTCAACTAGCTATACATACCACATAATCTATTTTTTGTCCGGGTGCGTTTGTTATTTCGTATTCACCAGCTACAATTTGATTGCCTTGCATTTCGTCTCTCAAACATTTTTGTGTATTTGGTGCTAACCTGAACATAATAGCGTTTGTACGTGGAAAGGATGACCCAATCAATAAGGTAAGAATTCCTAGCAGCAACATTTCGATACCAATCTAACGGATATATTGCAAGCATGAAACGTGTGCTGAGTGAATGTAACTCTGTAGATATACGTGTAATGATTAAAAATTGGAGAGCTATGTGCGTTGACACCTAAACAAATATAACTATTGATGCCGAGGGACGTCACGAATTTCGTTTGTTCGATGAGGTGGCCATGAAACTGACAGCTTTAGCCTATGAAAAAACTATGTATAATATTCATACGTCATCCCGAAAACCGAAAATACCCCGGTGTGCAAAATTGGTCACAATTGGGTCCGACAGCGGTTAAACGGACCGTCAGATCGACCGCCATACAAAGTCATACTGCAGAAATTATTGGACCCACCAGATGGCGTAATAGACATAAACCGCTTCAATTCAAAAAAATTATTGACAAAAATAATTTGCGTGGACTTTCTTTTCTTTCTTGGCATCATCAACTTTGTTTCTCATCGATGTTGTTGATATTTGAAGCGGTGGCTAGACTAAAGTTGAGGCAAGCGCGATCAATGCGCGAACGCTTCATTTTTCCTGCAATGCAGGATCGAGGCGCGAAGTCAGGAGCGCGACATTTGACAGTTCGCTCATAAAAAAAAAATAGATCGCGCTTGCCTCAACTTTAGTCTAGCCACCGCTTGAGAGAGATCTTTTTTATGAATAACAATTTTTGCATGGTTTAGGTTGGGTTCGATCACTGTTTGGCGTTGATGAACGGAGAATGATTTGACTGATTTGAAAACAAATTCGAGTTTTTACAAGCTAGGAAAATCATCACGCCACGACATATTTGCGCTCGGGTTTGCGCTGACAATGGAACATGGTTTTCTTGCGGTCATGACTGCTCAGTATGGCATGACCATGATGAACACTGTCATTTGTTGTTTGTTCAGTTGCATCCAGACATTGTGAAAGCACAACTATTATTAAATTGATTGATCTTGACCTGTTGGTTGTCAAAGGACAAGCTCGGAACATGTAATGTCAAATGTAAACAAACACTTCATTTTACATATTTTATGATTTTATTTTATTTCATTACTATATTTTCTTCTTTTTTTTCTTCATACAATTTCAAAGTCCTATTGAATCAAAACAACGATTTTTCCGTACCGGTCGGCTTGACGCATATGTTTGACAATCGAAGAAATGTTTTTATCAAGATTTCGTGAAGCGTGAAGGTATGTCAACGAACAAATACAAACCGATTTGTATTACGACAAATGTTCTTGATGTTTGACAGCTTGTTCTAGAGCACCTCAATGCAGCCCAATACGCTTGTTTTTGTCGTTTGTCGTTAACGACAATTGCTAGAGCAGCCCCTTAACAAAAATCTTGCACCACCACTATTTGTGAAACGTAAAACGATGTCAGATAGTTGTGAATATTGTATTTCATCCCAAGTCAGGCTGTATTTGTCTTATTATCAAATAGTCACAGTTCACACCCAGTTTTCCGTTAAGTGTCATTATCTTCAGTGCAAGTTGCAAAGGAGTTCTGTGGTGCTGCTACAAAACCAGAATATTTCGTTTAAAACATCGCAAGCTGAGGTGGTGAAGAAAAAACCAAAACTGACAAGACGCACGCACACATTGACAAAACCGGATGTTTCCTACACGGTCACTGGCCGTCTGGGGATTATGATTATGAGCTATTGTGTCCACGTCGCATAATAGGGTTATTATAATCTTATACTTTTATCTGATTTTCTGACGCTGTTACGATGCGTCTCCTTACGATATTTCGCTTTATCTTGTTTCGCTGTGTTTGGTTGCAAAATCGTTTGTAAAAAAAACTATTTGAAGTAAACTAGTTTGTGTGACCAAAAAGTAACCAATCAAATTGGGCATGTAAACTGGATATAAGCTTATTTGACAAATATCATTTGACGTGTCATGTTTGTTACTCAACAGAAAATTGGGTTGTGTGATTAAATAGAATAACATGCCCCAACCAAGTTTAAACAACTAAATCACGCCGTAGATTAAATTGAAAAGAGATGAGCTGGTTTGATACGGCAGGTATAGCCAATTTGGCGAAAAATGCGCTAAAAGAGGCCCAAAAACAGATTGATAAAGCGCTTGATATCAAAGATGAAGAAGAAACGGCAAGTCCTATTGCTACCAATGAACCAGAAGAAAAAAGTGTTGACGAAATAGCAAGAAACAGTCTAGCCTACTCCGAAGTTTCTAACCATCCCTCAACTTCAGCCAACAATATAACAGGCTCCGACAAGTTAAGTACGTCTTTTGAGGCATGTGATGGTAAGCGGTTTAATATGTGTTAAGAGCAAACAACAGTGCTGTTAGTTTTTGGGTTTCTTTTACAGATTCGTTTTTTGACCAACCGATACACAATTCATGCACCGTTACTAAACCACCATCTAGTTTAAAGTGTAAAAGTTATGAAAATTCGAAAAATGTGAATATTTTATGCTCGCCGACTGCTGACGTAGACAGTTCAGAATCAATTGAGGTGCTTACACCCACTACGAATTCCGGTTCAGCCCTCACGTCGCCTAGTCGACGATCGTCCTCTGTGATCATGATGCAAGACGATGGAGAATCCGAATCAGTCAAAGGTATCGGTACCATCAGCACATCACCGATTTCTACATTAGAATCCAATGATTTTTCTTTGCATCGGGAAAAAGACGACGATGAAATTAGCGTCGAGGACGATTCTATTTCCAATACGTTGTCGGAACAACCCATCACTATTTTGGAAACAGATGGAGGTTTATTACCTATTACGGTAGCACCAAGTCGCAGCAAGCATAAATACTCAGTTTCCATTGCTCCATCCGCAAACTTTGTAAATGAGGATTGTAAAGCACTAAACAATTCCGTAGAAGGATGTAAAGATTCGCTTGTTCCTTCGAGATCGCCATCTAAAAACATAAATATTGTGTCAGAGCTTAATATCGGTTATTCAGCCATAAATCCTGTTATGGAAGTGTATCGTTCTAAATATTCCGGCAATGAATTACATTTAAAACAAGCAATGAAACTAGACCAGGAATTGGATCATAGCTATGAGAGCATAGAATTACAAACACAAATATCTGATATGGCACACAGCTTCGAGGAAATAAGAACCGTAAGCACTGATACGCCAAGCCATTTGACTACATCTAATTCCACAGAGCAAATAGAAAATTCAGGAGAATTTTCTGATACAGTTTTTGGATCACCGGTTGGTCCTGGAAGAAATCAAAGTTTATTTCAGAGTTTAGGTGATGATGAGATAGAAACAACAACGTCGTCTGATATAGAAATTATCTCTAGTCCGAATGGAGGTGACTCGAGCAGTACCCATAGTGGTGCATATCGTACAAGTCCAATGAAAATTACTGATGGAAAAAGTGAAAATTTTGATATGCTTCTTATTAAAAAACGACGTGGACATACGCGCGAACCTTCTGAAATTTCAATGAACAGTGGCAATAGTGACGATTCAGGACATTTATCTGAAAATGAACGCTTGATGCGACGACTAGTAGAAGTATCCGAAACGCTAGAGCAACGAGAATATCGGTTGGTGGAACTTGGTAGACAAAACGCAGAACTTAATGAACAAAATGCTCAGTTGACAGCTCAACTTGAAAGTAAAGCTAAGCGCGAGGGAGCAACTGATCTAGATGCATATATGCAACGATTATCTGCATTAGAACGCAAATTTCAGCAATCGATTCGCGAAAAAGAGAATCTGAAATGCAAACTTGAAGCACTGAAAACGGAATCTCAGGAAAAGGTTGCCAAAAGGGATATGGAAAAAGCACTGATGGAGCGTGATTTTATGGTGAATGAACTTCAAAAGGAAGGTGAAAGTCTATCTAAACAAGTGTTGCAACATTCAAACATAATAAAAAAATTACGCGTAAAAGAAAAGGAAAGTGATGTTTTGATACGCCGACAGTGCGATGAAATCAGTGAATTGACGCAAGAGACGGAACGGCTGAAGCGAACATTATCAGCTAAGGATGAAGTTGAGCGTGCACAAATAGTTGCTGTGCACAAATTAACTTCTGAAAAGTGTAAACTAGAACGTGAATATGCTATTCTCAATGGCACTTTCGATGATCAAACACAAAAACATGAAAGTCTTCGCAAATCATTTGAATTTGCACGTAAAGAGCTTAATGAAAAGGCAGAATTATGCCAAGATTTGCAAAATCGTTTGTCTAAACTACAAAATTGTGAATCAGATTTTCTGTCTTTTCAAACAACGAATAAAATACTTATGGATCAGTTGGACGACCTGCGTGAACAATTGCGCCGCTCCGAACATGACAACGGGCAACGATTGGTTCGTGTTAAGAATGAACATATTGAACTTTTACGTCGCTTAGAAGCATCAGAAACTCGCGCTGAGGAAGAAAAAAATGCATCTGCGCTTCTAACGGTACCATTGATGAAGCAAATAGATTCGTTGCAGTGCATTTTAAGACACAAAGAAAGACTTTGGGAACAGCGAGATAACTCTTTTACCCAGCAATTGTCAGAAGCTTTAGAACGTGTTAAGATCATTACCGAAAAAGAAAAGGCACAAAAGGATATAATTACTACAATGCAGGATCGTATCATTACTCTCGAAGAGCGTTTAACAGCTACTCTTATTCAAACGGAAGAAACATTGAAGAACATAAAACAAAAGGCTCAAGATACTGAAATGCTGGAACAGGAAAATAAAAAAAAAATAGCAGAAACTAAATGTTTGCAAAGGATCGATACTTATAATGAATGTCGAGCAATAACTTTGTCGTCAAATAACGATTGTACAGATAAACCAACTTCTTCCGAAAACAGGTTATTAAACAATCCTAATGACATGAAATTGCAAGTAGAAAGTACCGCGTTATTAACTGAATTTGATACGGCATCCCCTACGCATAGCATTGGAAACCTTTCTCTGCCAGATTCACTGAATAGTATTCCATGGAATGCATCCGAGGATCTCAGTGTAAACTGCGTTGAAAAAAATGCTACCCCTGCTGATAATAAAAATGATATCGAATATAATGTATCAATTATGTTCAACAATACATCGCTCCTTGAGACTTTACAATCGACGCTAAAGCAACGAGATGGTGAGGTGTACCAACTACAATGGGAAGTTTCTCGATTTCAACAAGAACGCAATATACTTAGTTCAGAAATTTCAAATCTTACAATGGAACTAGACAGCGTAGGTTTAATCTAAAGATACTGTACGAATGCATACTTATACACTTTTTTACGTTATACGCAGGTTCGGGAACGTTTTGAGCAGAGCGTCCGTTTGGAGGCGGAACATAAAGATTTGCAAAATCGGTATGATGCACTGCTACAAATGTACGGCGAATCAGTAGAAAAAACTGAAGAATTGCAACTGGACCTGGCAGATGTGAAAGAAATGTATAAAATACAGATTGATGATCTGCTCCAACGACAACGCGATCTGATTGCTTCTATGACCCATCACCCTTCACTAATACCATCACCTGAGAATAATTGTTAAATTATCGTAAAAAAAATCATTCCTTTATTTTAAACTGATTATGTTAATTTTTGTACATAATTTTACTACTTGCCCGTATTCGGCTTTGTCCATACCAGTTTTACATAAAATGTAGTTCAAAAGTTGTTTAGTTTATAAACCTTTGTATACAATAGATTTGTAATATAAATAGATAAAGGTATTACTGACTTTATATTCAACTCATCTTCCGAATTTAAAATTCTGTACAAATCTATAACCAATCTATAACATATGAGCAATAGAAAGATGTATAGGCTTATATCTAACTATTTCGCACATCCCACAACACATCAACGTATGGGACAGGTCGACTCTGCGTATGTGGCTACGACTCGAATAAAATGGCATAGATCATCTTCTTCCCATACGGAATCTGACTGGAGACAAAGATGAGGCGTAATTGAGAGTTGTTTTTGAGCTTTTCCAAGCAAATGGACTATTAGTCTGATCCAATCTTCTGCCTTCTTTCAACCCCTATCGTTTGTCCGTCTTATGTGAACTTATGAAACTTAGAAGCTAGAAAGGTATGGCACAGACGCAGTTGCGTCAATTAATAGATAAACCAGTAAAAAATGGCAAAGAGGCAACACATAGAGCTATAAGCTCCGATACAATCGAGCACTCTTCACGGTTACGGTTAAGACCCTCGCTATGGGTAAGACTTCTCTCATGGATTGTAGATTTCTTTCTACGGAGCGTCTGAGTACACCCGGGATAACGTGTCGTCTCAGAATGTAGACCAGCGCTAGGATCAGGATTTGGTGACGGCGGACAACCACACAACGAGACAACCGAACACAACCGAGATAAGGTGCCCTATAACGGTTCAGAGGAGGAAATGTCTTTCAACCAATGAAAATTGTATTATATTTTGTAACGTAGTTCTAAGCAATGCGTCCAAATGCAAACGAGTAGATCATAAGCCATATAGTCTTATCTTGCATTCTTCTAAACCTAAGCAAGCTGCATTGCTTTTTTGCCAATTTTACAATTGATGTTTTATTTTTATTTTTGCGAGACATTTGTAATGTGAGTTGTTTTGCGGGTTGAAAGAAAAAGAAGTCAAATAACAAACCGAAAACTACGTTATTGCTTAGTTTTGTGGGATGTAGGATTGATATATAAATTGATATTGTTTAAATTTGGTTACATTTGTTAGCTTCTTAGCTGCTAAGGGAAAAGGTATCTAAGCGGAATGCCTTGGAAATTTCATATTCACTATAAAATGTTTACCGTACATTACAAAACGGCCAGTTCGTTTTTTACGAATAAAAAAAAAGTATGGTAACAATAAAAACTGCAAATAAAATATTACGCTTTATTAATACAGTATTGTGTAAGTATCTCTTTATTCAATCAAGTAAACAATCACATTCTTTGTTTGCTTACTACAAATGAATATAATTAACAAAATTTCGCTTCTAAAAAAATTCATTATTAAAAAATGGGAGTTGGTTTTATTTTCTTTTGCTTTGTGCTTACGAAAATACGACACAGATGTGAATTTTTATACTCGCATGATTAGCTAGGAACTAATGTTGATGTACCTCATAAACCGTAAAAATATCTAGCCATCAATTTGAGTATATATGAGGATTTGCAATATAGAATGTTTATTGTAATAAACCTCGTTTTTCAAACGCAACATATACTGTTTTAAAGGAAACGCAAGTACAAATAAGGTAATCAGTAAAAAAAGAAACAAAGAAATAGGTCAATCATGATCCGTTTACTGATGTTTAGGGGATTTTGTTTATATTTTTCAAATATACATTGAATGTATTTTCTAAGTTGTTCTTGTTTTCAGTATGGATCTTACTTTGTAGAGTAATAGGAATGATTATAACCCAACAAAATAAGATGTATTGTATTTCCTTTCAATTCTAATCGTCAATACCGAAATAATATTACCAGAGCTGCAGAATTTGTAATTTAAATTGATGCTATTGCTTTCCTACTGTAGTGTACGTGTGCCTATTTACCATTTTTTTTTATGCTCATCCATCGAAACGCCACCAGGACCGAGGGAGACAATCATTAATAAACCACCAATGACAGAGAGCGTCTGAAAGAAATCGTACTTCAGGAAATCCCGCAGAGGTTTATACGCTGGTATGGTCCACCATGCATTATGGTAAAGATTTAAAACTGTTAGCAGCGCAACTAATATGAGAGACGATAGCTTAGTTTTGTACCCGATCGTAACTAATACCATTAATATGGATCCAACGATATCCTGTAGAATTTGCAGGAAACTTAATTCAAAGCGTATTAGTGTAATGAACATGAAAGCTAGAAGAACACGCCCGGCCAGCTGCATGAAATTCTTCGGCTTATTCTCTCCAAGCGAAGGAACGCCTGCAAAAAGTGATCGTGCTTCTCCCCGGGATTCCGCAAGAACGAGTAATAGAGCGCCAATGAGGGCGAGATTACGCAATAGGAACTGTATATCCCACAGGACCGAATATGCGATTGTTTGCAGAACGACAATGCCAAACAATATCCAACAAGCGATGCTTACTTTCAGTCGTCCTAGCACCATAACACAACCTCCTATCTGACCTATTAAATTGATAAGAACAAACGTTGTGGCCAAAAATTTGCCACATCCCCAGTTCATATCCATATATTCACGTTGTTCATTCCATTGTACCCACATCCGGATACCATCTTCAAGAAATGTTGCTATCAGACATAGTCGCGCGACGTGTGGCAGCACATGTTTGCCCTTTCTTATTACCTAAAAAAAAAAAAATTATGTTATAAACATGTTCTTATCGTTGAACAAGCTACAAATTTACATAGCATATTTTTCAATAACTTTTCTTATCGTCAACTATAGTCGAATACAAAAACTTGTCCAACAAAATTAAATTTAGTTCATATTCAAAAGTTTGCTCATATTAAATAGTGTTTTAAATATTACAAACCAAGATATGCAGCGTGTTCTTGCATAGGAAAAAAGGCGATTATAAATAGAAAAAAAACTAGCATGAATATGTGTGTATATCGTGAATAAGTAGTGGAATAACTAACTAAACACAAATGCTGTTTTGTATAATGATAATCATATTCACCCTAATGTTGCGGTATATTCAACATATTTATAACATATTCACTCCTGTTACACACTGCAACATATATTACTTAAGTTCTATTCACACAAATCAAATCATGTTAAGTATGCTAGATGAGTAAAATATTTCTTTTAATTTAGTTTTTAGTGCCTACAATTTTTCACCTCTGGCACTACAACCTAGGACAGTTGCCGTTTCGAATTGCATTTGATGAGATTCGAAACTGTGTTAGCATCTGATGCCTAACGGCAGGTGTTGGCAACTGATGCCGCTATCACTAAACCAGCGGGAAGCTTCGGTGGATTTTTTTAATATTATTAAAACAAAATAACAGACCCGATCATATGACCGGACTTAAATCATTTGTCCTCGGTTCTAATACTCTGATTCATTCATCAGTAAAGCCACTAAGAACTCTGACCGTCTTTCTATTAAATATAACAAATTAACGATTTTCATAATTTGTTTCCTTCTAAGATACCTTCTAATCTAAGATTCCTAATAAATATATTCTGTTATACCATGGTGATGACGTTGTCAAAATTGTTACGATTGATATTCTTCTAGTTTTACACAATATTATTCAAAACGTACCTGATCAGCAACTTCTTCTGTTTTTTCTAGATATTGATTGGGTATGTTCATAGTTGATGGTCGCTAAACTACAAATATTCCTTTAATAAAAATACAGTTAGAGATTAGTTAGGCAAACAATAATATAGACTGATTAACAAATACTTTTGTTGATGATAGATACACGAAGGAACGCCAATGAGTTTGTGGTCGTCAGATCCTTGGTTAAAGATGTTACTCTTTTGAATTTTACCAGCATAAGGTAGTTGAAGAGCTATTTAAGAAGAAAAAACATAATATACTGTATAGCATTGCCACAGGAATATGAACAAATCTGGTAATTTGATGTTTGAGGCGTAGGTGTAACTTACCACCACGAGGCAAAAATACCGAGAACTAAGGCCAAGATCAGCTGTACATGGAAACCTTTTTTATTTGTATACAAACCAAAAGATTGAAATGAAATTAAAATGCGGTGTTAAGAACTCTCCGCTAATGCTTCTCTTGCACAGACTTAAGAAAATAAATGAGGATTGTGGATAGGAATGTGTGGCCAAAAGAGTGTTGATGTGTAATTATTGCAGTTCTAGCAGATCATGTACAGTCTTTTTGACGTTTGTCGTAAACAGGTGCAAACTAAGCTCACGGCTACACGTAACCGTTGTGCCAATGACCTAATTTATAAATTTATTTTTACAAAAACATTTTGTACTGGGTAAGGTAAAAAATGGTATTTTAAGCCCTTATTACATTATCGTGCGGCCACACGCTGAGATCTGCAACGAAACGAATTTTTTAACAAGCGAAATTTAACACTTCGCGAGCTGTCACCAACAGCTGATTGGTCAAATGTTTACGGAAGATGCGTAAATGTAAATAAACCAAGGTCTATTGAATATACAGGTCTCGTAATAGCCTTTGTTGACATCGGCATCTTGAATTCTATTTTGACAGGTAGACGTCCTTGGCTATGTATTGGTGTGTTGTTTTTGCCACAGACGCGGAAAGTTTGCTCGCTCTCAATTCTGTTGTCGGTCAGTTTTCAGCGCGCCTCTGTGTATCGTTTAAATCACTGATTGAATGGTTTGATATTAAACGAAGATTTACCATAAATTTATGCCAAAAGTTCACCAACCACCAACTTTTCAAAACGATCAACAAACGCATACAAGTACATAGCATCGTGTATACGCTTCGGACTCCCATCTGTCATTTTATTTTTCATTGCTATTCCAAGAGCTGCCAAAACCCTTCTATTACGAGACCTGTATATTCAATAGACCTTGAAATAAACCATTTATTTGCTCTCAATTGTGTTTGAGTTCGTTTAAGTTTTAAGAAAGGACCTGCAAACGAAGATCGAAATGATTGTAGCTGCATTAAAACTCATTTGCAAATAGTAACTGAAGAAAGATGAAGAAATCGGGAACAAACGTGTATGTTGGATCCGATGGAGTTGGGCTTGCTCGAAATAAACACAGCGTCTCAAAATGTAAACAAACAACCCACCGCCATTATGCTCAAGCGTTTACGAAGCGTTTTCTGTCAAAAAATTCGCTTTTTAAAAAATTCGTTTCGCTGTAGATTTCAGCGTGTGGCCGCACGGTTACAGGAATAATTCCGGAATTTGTTTGTCACTTCTACTTTTTGACAGAGAATTCAGCGTGCCATGTGTAATAACATCCCAGATAAGGGTGGTGTCAGTGCTCGTCGGATGGTCGTATACGAGGGGACGGCCCAAGCGGCACAAAATGGTTAAACGACTTCTGAACGGGGTCGTTTAGACTAAAGCTTTGGTCTGAACGGAATGTAAAACGACCACGTTTAGCAGTGGTTAAACGACTAAACTTTAAAGTTTGCGAAAAGAATAAAAGCTTTTCAACAAAGCTTTCAACATTTTGAACTTTCAACGCTTTTTTTTGCTCATCGCTTATTTTTTTTACCGATGGTACCAATACCAAAGCCTCGGTATTCTCGGGGCGATTGAATGTATGTATTGAAGTTGTTGTGTTATGTGTTTGGTGCTGTTTCTTTTCGTCTATTCGTCTTTCCTCCACCTTCTCACTTTGCCCAGTAGCTATAAGCCGGTCACACCCTGGAAAGAGATCAAGTCATAATAAGAGAAGGTAATCAAAACGTAGAAATTAAGAACCTATTTTCGAATTTTAAGAGGATAATAATACATACAAATGATATGACTGAAAAGAATTTACTAAATATTCTACAAACGCACTTTGATGCATCGAAACTAAATGGATTATTTACATCGGAATATATTATGGGAAAAATTCAAGAAACATATAAGAAGCATTATGGACAACAAAATATGTTAAAAATACGATTTACACAACAGATTTTAAAAGATATTGAATCTCCATCAGATCAAATGGATATAGTCAGTAAAGTACATTCAAGAGCACATCGAGGAACGGAAGAAAATGAGCAGCAAATCATCCGGAAGTATTACTTTCCAAAGATGACCGCTATGATCAGAAACTACGTGAAATCCTGTGTCACGTGTAATGAATGTAAATATCAAAGTCTATATAAGATAGAAGTCGATTTTTAGCTAATATCATCGCCACCATCTTGAATAAAATGTTTGACGTTTAGGTCGAAAACTGTTTACCAACAAAACAACAATTACAGAACCAAAAGACGCTTGTGCAAATAGATGTTAATTTATGTTGCATTAGGCAATGAAACATAGTTTAATGTTTTAAAAGAGTTTCAATGATTGTTTGGGTCGTGAAATGTAAATGAAGAACGAATATATTTTGTTTTGTATTATCGCTTGCCTGAGGGATATCGACAGTACGCCATCTAGTGATCAATCCACTGAAGCTCTGAAACTTACATTTTTTTTATATGGACATTCTGTTTTCCAGTCGTTTAAGCTTAATTTGTGGCGCTTGGGTAGACTAAAGTTGAGGCAAGCGCGATCTATTTTTTTTATGAGCGAACTGTCAAATTTCGCGCTCCTGATTTCGCGCTCCGATCCTGCATTGCAGGACCTACGACCAGCATACCCGGGTATATTTTGTATGGGGAATGTCACTTTTCCATTTTAAAATTTCAATAATCATTTTTTCTAGTCGTAATTTTAGCATGAAATTGTAAAAGCAAGAGCATACAATGCCATCGTATTGTTTACATAACTTTAAAAATTAATTTAAAATTTTTTATTATTTTTTTATGAAACTATATTTTATTTTATAGTATAGAATAATGATATGTGAACTTGATTTTCAAATTTCATGAAAAAACTGTGAATATAAAAAAAGTTATTAAAGTTTTAAAATGCGGCTGTTTCATTCCCCATACAAAATATATGGGATACCCGGGTATACCGGTCGTAGAGATGAAGGTGTAAATTTGGTCATAGACACAACGGTTAAAGCTTTGAGCTTTGAAGCTTTGAGCTGTAGTCTTTCTAATCATCTTGGGAAAAACTGGAACTTAACTGTCAAGCACAACAAGAAACATGGAGTCGCTTTAGGATTGTGAATTGAACTTTCTTCACAAACTACTGTCAAATCGATATACATGCATGCATACATTGGTATGCATTCTCAATTTGTCCGTAGAAAAATTCAGCTAAATTTATGCTGTTTCTATATGTAACGAGTATAGTATTTTCAATCAAGTGAAATTTAATTCATAAACATATTGTGAATTATAGTGTTTTGTGCTGTTTGATTCAGTAAAGTGTTGGGAATCATATTATCCCACTACACTAACAATTCATTGATACGGTTGATTGCTAGGAATAAAGCAACGATGTGCCGTCGACAAAAAGCAGTAGTTTATTGGATTGGTTTTGCATTATTTTTTGCTACAATTTGCTTTAGTTTATGTGCCTCCAATGATCCCTACACAATCCTAGGTGTACATAAACGAGCATCTATGCAGGATATACGTCGTGCATATAAACAATTAGCCAAGGAATGGTGAGTAATGTCACTGAAAAATCGATTCTTTCCTAGAACTGTGTCAACTTAATAATGTTTTGATATTTTATTTGTTAAATTTATTTATATTTCTCACAGGCACCCTGATAAATCTAAACACCCCGAAGCAGAAACCAAATTTGTAGAAATCAAGCAAGCCTACGAATTATTGTCTGATACCGACCGTAGGCGAGCTTACGATCAGTACGGGATAACGAATGAAGATGCAGTACTGGATCGAAATCGCCCTGGTTATAGCACTTACGGTCGTTTTCAAGATCCATTCGAACATTTTTACGGTGCACATAACTTTAACTTTCACGATCAAGATATAGGCTTGTATCACCGTCTTTCCATTACTACAAAATATTATGAAATGAATATCATACCGAAAAGTCGCTTAACGCCGCAAATATTAATGTTTTATGCTGATTGGTGCTTTGCATGCATGAAAGCAGCCAATTCGTTCAAAAAATTGATTGATACACTTGAACCGTATGGTGTGGTTTTTGCCACTGTTAATGCTGGTCATGAAGAACAACTTGTGCGGAAAGTTGGAGTACACTCACTACCATGTGTGATTATGGTGCTAGATGGTCATAATTATGTGTACAAGGACAGTGTTTTTAATGCACAACATGTTGTGGATTTTATACGACAAAAACTGCCATATAAACTGTTGATGCCAATAACAGACAATACACTTGACACGTTTTTAGGAGGATGGGCTGATAATCGTGTTCGTGCACTCATTCTTGAACCAAGAGCTCAGCCACGATTACGTTATCTAATTATTGCTTATTATTTTCGTGAACGTGTTGCATTTGGCTTCGTTCAACTAAACTCCAAGGACACCATTAACATTCAAGCTAAGTTTAAAGCTCATTCCAATTTAGATACCTTGCTTATATTCAACGAATTTCCACCACAACCAATTGCTACAGTTACTATGTCGGATATACCTACCCCTACTTTGAATAACATAATATCGCACAACAAGTTTCTCATTCTTCCACGTTTATCATCTCAAGACATGTTGGATAGTGTTTGTCC
>KZ062921.1:70739-90204 GCA_002091835.1 Anopheles maculatus
GCAAATAATTTAACCAGTCCGTCGGTTGTAGTTGCACCTCCCTGATCAGGTTTGTGTGCGAAAGCATAGACCGTTGAGCGTACTGCCTTTTCATCCAAACCTTCCGTGTTTTTCTCACCGGTTCTTCGGCAAAAGTTAAAGCGAGACCAAACAGAATATCGTCTTCCATTTTTTTTTTGCACAATTACAGACAGTAATACACAACTTGCAACCACAGAGTAGCAATAATAAAATTGTTTGTTGTTTGTTTAAGTTGTATTGCCATTTGACAGCTTTAACCAGACGGTATCAGAAAATACATAGGTCGAGCCGAATTTACTTTTCTATGCCGTGGTAAAAGCTGTCAAACCGATTTGACATCGATTTGACAGAAGTTACCATAGAAATACCCAAAGTCTATATAGGGTAGAGGTCGACGCATTCAATGTATTTTGACAGTTTGCCGTGGGAAAAAAGCATTTGGGCATTCTGTCAAATTTGGTTATGTTTGCATTGTTCTTTTGATGTGAAACAATTTACCATCGTTTTTCGTGCACGCAACGTTTGTTAAGGAACAGTTTTTTGTATTTCAGCAGTTTCTTTGTATAAAGAGGAGTGATAAAAAAGGATTAAGAATAGTCTAGAGCCAAATTGCCAATAAATTGGTGTGTATATGAAATCTCTTTTCTTAAAGAGGTAGGAAAAATGTCTCGAAATCAACCTGCGCCGCTTCTTTTTGCCAGAATACTCGTTATATGGCAAAGAAGAAAGGGCTAAATCTTATGTTCCATAGATTTGTTTGCTTTGTTTGTAAACAACTTTTGGGCAAACTGTCAAAATTACAAAACCAACAAAAACAACCTATGCGGCAACCTGGTCTCTAAAATAACCTTGGAAATACCATCCAAAACTACCGTGTGTAAATGGGCTAAAACAGGTCGTTTGACACAAAAATGCCACCCGCCCGTGTTATAACACAAGATCTAGCAAAGATGTTTTTGGCCCATTTCGATCGATGCTTTCTTTCGGATTAAGAAGCCAATAAAGCCCCCAAACCCATGTTTTGTTGGAATATTCTTCTTAAATATTCATTATAATCACTATGATGGTCAACAATTGTAGCGAAAGAAAAATAAAGCTACAAAAATGTAAAAAACATATGAGTTTGACAGAAAAATGCCATGCAAAACGGAATATGAATTGGGCATGCCGAATTCATTTTTTCAGACCGGCATTTATCTGTCAAACTCGATTTGACAGAAAATAACCGGAATAAATTCCCGAAAAATCCCTCGTCTAATAACCGCATAAGATTTTTATGCTTAAAATTTTGAAATGGTCAACCATATGCTGATGGCAACAATTTTCGAGTGTTACTTATGTGTTTCTACATTGCTTAGCATTGATTCCACTTGTAAAAAAACAAAACCAACTGTTTGTGACAGATATTTGCCACCCAAAACGAAATCGGAATTGTGCTGCTGAATTCCGGTTTTCGGACCGGCAGATATCTGTCAAACGCGTTTTGAAGGATAGACGACAAAACCGATGACAGCATTTTCCCCCGTGTAATAACCCCTTTATACCCCTTATCTCTACGACCAGCATACCCGGGTATATTTTGTATGGGGAATGTCACTTTTCCATTTTAAAATTTCAATAATCATTTTTTCTAGTCGTAATTTTAGCATGAAATTGTAAAAGCAAGAGCATACAGTGCCATGATAGTCCATCGTATTGTTGACAAAAATTAATTTAATAACTTTTATTATTTTTTTATGAAACTTTTTAAGCTATTTCATGGTAAAGAATAATGATATGTGAACTTGATTTTCAAATTTCATGAATAAAGTATGAATATAAAAAAAGTTATTAAAGTTTTAAAATGCGGCTGTTTCATTCCCCATACAAAATGTATGGGATACCCGGGTATACCGCGGTCGTAGAGATGAAGGTGTAAATTTGGTCATAGACACAACGGTTAAAAAAACTTTCCATGGTTCTATACCCCCTATAAAATATTTGTTCAGATATGAAAACGTATGATCCGGTTCTGTTCGATCGTTCGGGCACGGAATAACGAACATTCTGTTCATCTTCTTCCCATAGATTGGTTTGTTTCATTGTATATGTCCTAATAGCAATAATTCGTGGTGATTATTTTCTCTCTATAATTTGATCTTCAATGATATATTAGGTGTTACAGCTGTAATATTTATATTATTATACTATTTTTAGTGTTGCAGAGCAGTAGAACTATCCGTGACCACTCGCAATTCGTTTCCAGATCCATATACAACGGGGTTAAATGTACACCTCAGTAGTGGTAGCTGAATCGTAAAAGGTAATAAAAATAGTCAGTAGTGATAATATACATTGAAGATTATTTTAGAAGCGCTTTCTCTTCGTTCACTTTTACTTGCGTAGTGTATAATCAGAAAATGCATAGATTTGGTGTCATGCAACTGAAAAACAACTCCTTATGCTAAATTCTATCCTATACCTGTTCGTATTGGTAACAAAAGAGTCAGGTTATTGTGCATCAGAAAAAAAGAACAGTAAATAAACTGAATTCGTGCCAAGTGTTGGAATTTGCCATTATCTCATTGTATAACGCTTGTATAACTTGTATCTATCGTTATAATGAAAGGTCTGAGGAATCTGAAATCCTGAGGATTACGTTTATTTTATTTAATGATTTTGCTACAGTTATTTGCAGTATAATGCAATACAAGTGGTGATTGTTCAAAGATAGGAGAAATGTTTGGCTCGCGGGCCGGATGTGCTCCCCGAGTTCTCTCAATCCTCGTCATAAACGTTGTCCATAATGTTGAGACAATTGGCTAGTAGGATATTTTTTCCGATCGTCCCGTTGGACGTTTCCGAAGTTTAAAACTTTTGGCATTACATGGCACCTATACCTTTGATAGTCCTTTGTGGCAATCATACATTGTAAATTTTCTTATTTGCAAGAAGAGTTAGATATGCATAAAAAATGTGATAAACAAATGTGGTTTGAGAACTTCATTCGGAACAGTATGCCCCAGAAAAATAGTCCTGCCGAGAGACTATTTTATCGCAATATGACGAAGAAATTCGAGGGAACTGGTTTTTGTCCATGATCTGCCAAGAATATCTCGTCTGTACGTTAAAGTTGAGTGTATAACACACGATAATCGTTTCCGCATCGCACAGAGGAACTTGACCTCTCAAAATAATAATTTATAGAAATTCCGAGATTTAGTAGGCTATGATTTGCACTGGTATGCTCAAACTGACCGAAGCGCTTAAGCTCATCTGTTATAGGCTACGCGAAGATTTTGCTGGTTTTATTTTGGAGTAGTTGACCAAAATTACCAAGACTTAAAAAATGCACGGTTTGGAAGATGAGCAGCCCCACTGCTTAAAGAAAAAAAATTGAGTTTGGGAGAATACCAAACCATACGAGATTCATGAATAGAGTGTGTTTGGACCCTGTTAGACTTTTTCTGATAAGGTTATGTTGAATCCCTTCAGTTGAATTTCTTTTGGTTTATGCCGACAAGTCAAACTATTGATGCCCTGAAAATCAACATTGCACAAGCTATCAACGAGATTCAGCTCGATTTATGTGCCAGAGTCATGAAAATTTTGACTTCTCGGACGCATGCCACAAAGCAAAGCTGACGATCAATGAATACATCGCTTACAGTTTTATTTACTCAACATAAATATGGAAAATGCTTTTCTGAAATCCATTTACATTTTACTCTACATTTATATTTTTTCATGCGACCCGCTAAAGGCTGTTTTGCGTGCAATCCGTCCTGGGAGTCAATATGGGTTTGACATTACTGATCTCTATGATTACTGCCTTAAATGTGAATTTCATGGCAATTGAAACGACTTCAATAAACTTATTTGATTTTTTGTTTATGAAAGTTCTATTTTTTCAACGCTGTAGCGAATCATCATGATTGTTGCTTAGTTCTAAACAGTGGGTTATTGTCCTAAATTGGATTATTAAAATTGTATAAAATGTCAATCGAAATAAACTTGTGTCTTTGCTTTTGTTGCTCTAGTTTGATTGTTTTAATAAAATGAAAATTTGTTTTCAATATCGGCTGTTAACAGCGTCGCGTCATAAACATCTGAATCTTTATTACATAATTTATTTGTACTGTATGCTATATATGTGTCCAGTGATTGTTAGAAATTATCGGACGCAAGTATCGTGAAAAAAAAAACAATTGCGCTCCTTCATTTTCACGCCACACACACACCATCATTGCATTATTATTTTGGTTAATATTAAATGGTATTTCTTTAAAGTTGTGGGATTCATGAGGGTAGTAACGTTAGAATAAATTAGTTCAGTGAATTATATAGTGGAGTTGGATAAATTAGATACAGGTTTGTTTTGTTCATCAACCCATTTATTCCTAATTAACATGATTTGTGCATTAAAAACATCCATCAATATTTCGCTCTCTCGAAAGAATCGACTCTCGAATCGATTCTTTAAGGAGTTTTGAAGAAGGAATAGTTTCAGTCTGTCGTTAAACCTTTTTTTTTTCAAAGAAAATGTGGCTCTATCGCCTCACACTTGCCTTTTTTCATTTTTCATTTTTAGTATTGGTGAGAAATGTTCTAAGCATTGCCTTTAGATTATCTTATTACCAACCTCTGTAGCACAAGTGAGAAGCAGATCCTGAATACTGTTTGACAAGAGGAATGACAGTGACGGGTATAAAGAGGCAACTCTCAGCCTCGGAGTCATTCTTTCAATTCAAGTAATCCAAGGAGACTCCAAAAGTGAACTCTGGTAGAATATAGAGGAGACAGGCTCTCGGCTTCACAGTGATTCTCTCATTTTAGTTTTTTGTTTCGTCGATGCAATTCGAGAGTTGATTCTTGTAGGATACACTGATAAGCCATACTTTTTATTTCGTTTGCTAACCTGTTCTCGCGGGTATGGACGCTTTCCCGCACGGTAGTATTCTCTCGAATAAAAAAAATGAAAGTATCTTAAGAGCGAATGATAAGAGAATGATAAATTCGAAGCTACTGTTATTCTCTTCATGCGGTCTTCATTCTACACTCGTACACTATTCGGAGTCGACAATTTCTTCTACTCTTTAAAGAGTTGTGAAAAAAATATGAAGAATCGATTCGCGCGTTCTTTTGAAAGAATGACTCTCGATTGCCGAGTCGATTCTTTTCGGCCTTCGCTATTTCTGGCCGTTCTTAAATGGCTTTTCTTGAATATATTTTACCAGTAGCCAGATAGTTAGTCATGCATACGGTTAGGCGTTCCAGACGGGATTTGATACTCGTTCCTTTCGTGTAAAGACCGGTATCGCCACGGCCACTGGAGCGCTTTATCGAAAAATTCAATATAATGTTTTTCTTTTTTGTTATACAGTAATTTATCGTTTTTGATTTAACGATTGCAGTGCATGAGTACGTAGATTGAATTATTGATATTACAGTAGGGGTTCAATCGTCATATAGTATCTTGCTCAATCTTACATATTTCGGATTAATAGGTTTACGGTGTAACTTTGTTTAACAATATTTTTAGAATTGCTAGCTTTTTGTGTGAAACGAGAGTATAATTCGAGTAATCTACTTATGTTATCAAATCTGGGAGGCTTTGAAAGCTCTGGCTTAACGAAGAATCTTCGTGTATTTGCTAAAAACGATCAAGCGTTAAGTTGAGCTTGAACAATCTATTGTATTATTATTCATATATTTGAGTATAGTTAGCCTATCTGCTCTAGTATTAAAAATATTATAATCAAAATGGTTTCCTAGAGGGCTACCTTGTCAATGGAATTTATTTTTATTGTATTGAGGGTCATGTATGCATATTTCATTGCATTTTCGGTTATGACTATCGATGTGTGCGTCCTTGTGCTTGTTGTTTCATCATGTTATTAGCAATCTTCAAAGGTTCCTTATTATCTAGCAGAGGTTTTAAAAGTCTTTATACATATAGTTTTCGATGGGATTTTCTACGAAGCATTTACTTTACTTGATGCGACTTAGGGATAGCATTTACTTGATGCGACTTCTGTTGAGTCTATGGAAATAAATTTATAATCCATACTAAAATTGAAATGTCGAATATGGTGTATAGCGAGGAATTCGGTCAAATTTATTGATGTTTTATTTTAGATAAAGCTGGACTAAGTTTCAATGCATGTTAAATCACAACCAAATATGTTTTCTATACATACTCCTCTCATTCAGGGAAACTTCAGAAGCATTTGTAAAAATTGATTTTTAAATTTTAATTGCGTTAAATAATCATAAATAAGAGGCATAATTATGTTTTCACATTTTGAAAGTACGGGTTTCTTTGGAATAACGTAGTTTAAACCTTTTCAAATTTTGTTTAAAGTAATTAAAGTATTAATAAAAAATCTATTGATAATTTTTACACCTTCCACATTACTTAAAACATGTTGGCAATAAAAAAAATTCTAGCAATTATTTTTTTAATTAATAGCTATTCATGCTATTATGCACCTTTACGAGGGAGGGTGGTATTTAAACGGCAGGACACGCGAGTTGCAAATCTCCCAAAAGGGCCAAAAATCCATTTTCTCTAGAATGCGGCCAAAAAGATTTATGCCAATTTTCGGCTTAGAGGTGTATTTCTTTAAAACGACTGTAATTTGGATTCAGCTTTTTTCTGTCTTGGAAAACTAAACCAAACCGGATGAGCCTCACTTCTTACACATTTACCACTACTTTCTTACTTCTTGGTCGTGGCCTGTTGCAACAGTCATCGATACCACTCATGGTCTAGCGCCGTTGTCAACACCATCAACGCCATCACTCCTAAAACGGCCTAAAAGGACTTTACGGGCTGGGTCGTCCGGTGCTATTCTCATGACATGATCAGCCCACCGGAGCCTGGCGAACTTAATTTCGCTGCACGATGGTGAGATCACCGTACAGCCCGTAGAGCTCGTTGTCCATTGTCCATTGAGTAAACATTCACCTATTTCTGAACTAATTATATTTATTTATTTATTTATTTAATTTCCGATATGATGGCTAGATGCCGATTGCCCAGACTTAATATATGTTGTACTATGGATGATTTTGAAGCTGCACAATGATGTTTGCTCTACCACGTTCGCCATCCTATTATAAATTCGGAACCCCTGAACAATATCATACCTCTATTCTGTATTTTCTGAAGCCGTGCTATCTGGCCAGTAATAGTTAGAAGGACATAAATTAATGTATGACCTGATACATGAATTAGAAAGTTGAATTTTGTCATCTAAATTATGATTATTCCTAAGTCTTATGAGAACATCGGATTTTTTACAATTACGTCATCAATATAAGAACTGAAACGAAATCTTTTATCAATTACCCCTAGCAATTTGATTTCTCAAGCTACTGCAGGAGATATCCCGTCTAATGGAATGCAAAGTGGTGTATAGGCTACTCTAATTGTCTGCATGTGATACTTTACATTTTTGTTTCTTATAATTTAGCCATCTACTAACGGCACAAAGTTCACCAATAAGCTTTGCAAAAATATCTCGAACTCTATTTCCCGATTTAAAAAAAGACAGTGTCATCTGCAAAAACATTATTTTCACAGTGCGTCATCGGTTTCTTGATGTGGGAACTCCATCCAAGATCATTTCCTAAAGGATGGGAAGTTACGTCAATAAAAACAGATTTTTATGTTCTATTAGTATTAGTATCCATTATTAATATCCACCATCGGGGCGGTCCGGTGGTGTATCCGATAGCGGCGCCGGTTTTCATACGGCAGGACCGGGGTTCGAATCCCGGCGGACCGCCTCCCCGTACGCAGGACTGACTATTCTGCTACGGGTAAAAAGCAAGTCAAAAGCAAGCAATACGGCCAGGCCGTTCTAATTGAATTAAAAAAAAGTATCCATTGATACCATCAAGTGAATGGTGTTATCGTTTTTTTCTCCTCATTTATCTCCTGATTTATATTGAATAATAAATCCATCTTTAGCATCCCTTATATTAATAATCTTATGGCCTATTGGGCTTAAATTTATTTTTTAACTTAATTTAATTTCCTCGCAACTTTGATCTTTATTGGACCCAATCATTATAGTTTTAACTGATGTGTCTACTTATTTGGGCGTATCTATAGTTAGAGCAAATATAGGATTTTAGATTCGATTGGTTTTTGTTTGGATTTCAGTACAGTCAAATGATCTAACCCAGTGCACTCTCTTCATCTAATTCTTTTCGAGTTGGCGCTCTCGGTATTTTATATGATTTCAGTAAGAGTAAAAAATGTGATGCGGATAAGTTGCTTTAGTAGTAGCAATACGGCCAGGCCGTTCTAATTGAATTAAAAAAAAAGTTGCTTTAGCAGTACTAATCTAAATTGCTGAGAATAGATTCGACTCTCAAACCGACTCTGCTTTCACATGAGGATCGAATCCCATCCGGATCGTTTCCCCGTAGTATCCAATGCACTATCCAACTCTGATTTTAATAAGTCTAGTAATCCATTACATGGCCGGTTAATCATAACTGAGTTGTTTGAAACAAACTGCTGTTGCAGTTTCAAAATTCATTTTGAAACATTCTTATCCGATTCTTAATTCTATAATCGCGTCTACTGACGTTGCTGTACTGACGAAATGGTTCTGTTGATTGCAGACGTTGCGAGGCTCTGTTAGACGTGTTGGATGTGTTTGCGATTTTCCATAATTTTGTCATAGATTATACTGATATTATTAGTGTGATCAATACTCCAGTTCACCACAAGAACTGGGATAGCTCCTCTAAACATATCCTTTCTGTGCGTTTCTAATACAAATATGTCAATATATAGTTTCATTGTACAGTTATGAAACCTTATGACGACATTTCCGAATTTGCGGCTTTGCGAATCGATGCAGCTTGACTATATGGCCCGCATTTGGATTTCATTAGCATTATCCCTTTCACGTCGTTATTGATGAATATCTTATTTGGTTTCAATCATTTTAATATGGTTTCGTTCTTGCTTGTTGGACTTTTATAAATTTTAATCCCCATCCATATTGGGCGTACGCAATCATTCAACGGGCGTAGTACTAGAAGATATTCGCTGACAGATCCTTTTGGGGTAACTTTATGCTTTTTTTTATTCATTTATTCATTTAGAACGGCCTTAATGTTTAGAAAGAGTGAGCAGGTTGATACATGGCCACTGACGAGTACAACACGTGTCGTTTATGTTGCATAAATTCTCTGTCCACTACGAACAATGTACGAGGGAACGTTTATCATTATTGTGTTATGCATTGAATGTGGTATAAATTCGAATTTTTCGTAATCTTCTGTTTTATTTTTTTTTTCAATTAGAACGGTATTGCTGTTTTTTTATTTATAAGATTTATAGAAAAAAACATTTCCTCTTCCATTTTTATATTGCGTTAACTCTGGCTTCTTCTAGGATTTCACTGAATATTCCTTGATCGTTACGGTTTTGTTATAATATCCTTTAGAGGAGGAAGTTTTGTTGTTACAAACCACATATATATTCTAAAAACAGTTTCTTCTATCCATGGTTAGAAGACTTGGTTTCTATAAATAGGAGCAACACGATAGCGTCCATTCCTTTTTCAAGAATTAGATTTAAATTTGCATGGTGTTGAATAAGACTATTCACATTGGCCATAATATAGTTGATCTTACTGTTTAGTACTTCGCTTATTTGATACTGCTGGTTGTTAGAGTTGAAAAGACTGTTCAACGTTGTGTTTTTTGACCTTATGTGTAATTCGAAAATCTTTGGCATCAGGAGATCCCGCAATCCATTTCCATCCTGTTCCGATGGTGTCCCATCGGAATTTTAAAAATTATGGGAATTTTTTTTTTACAATTATTGGAATTAAAAATCAATTTTTAATTGTGTGCCGCATGGGTAAAAAAAAAGTTGTGTTAGCCTAAGCATCGGTGAGGGAAGAGGAATCACGAAGACGAGAGCGGAAACGGGATGCAGGGATGCCAAAATCAAATAAATGATACGAATCATTAAAGGCCGCGAGCGCACATAGTAAAGGGTCATTCTGGCCATGGCGTGTACTACGAGTAGGGATAAGGAGCGGAGGTCTGTCTCGTAGACGTCGGAAGGGAAAATTTTTTAATTGTCTATTATGTGTAATTAATAATCGATTCAATTCGCTTTTCTCACAAATAGTGTTGTGTCAATGCGCTCTTTTAAGTGAGCTGAGCGAGCGCCTCTTTTCACAGGCCTGAGCTACCTCAGGAGCGGTTGCTCTTTTGCTCATAAGCTCGGGCTACATGAAGCGCAAACATCAAGCGCAAAACCAAGCGCTCAAACTCATTTTTGGGTTTGGTAGGCATAAACTTTGAGCGCAAGCATGGGTTGACGGTTCTTCAAGCGCAAACATTTGTAAACAAACCATACCTGTGCCGAACGAATGATGATGATGCATCGATAATTATTGGTTTTATTCGCTTTTTAGCAAATATTTTATATTAAATCAATATTATTAATATGGAATCAAACTTTACAGGAATATAAATCAATTTAATAATAGTTTGCTTTCACAATGTCTGGATGCAACTGAACAAACAACAAATGACAGTGGTAATCCACATGGTCATGCCATGTTGAGTAGCCATGACCGCAAGAAAACCATGTCAGCGCAAACCCGAGGGCAAATATGACATGGCTACACGGCACGCAAAAAAATTCAGTACATTTTGACACAACGCTTGGTTTTGCGCTTCATGTAGCCCGAGCTATAGAATTTGCTCACCGAAATTTCAAACAATGAAAGTCCAGTTCGTCAGCACGTCATCATGAGGTAGGAGCGTGTACGGTGATGACACCGAAGCTTCAAACAATAAGTTTGATTGTCCTGTTCGATTATGGTTGCTCGTGGTTGCTCCGTAGGTTGCTCTAGCGCTCTTGGTTGCTCGTCTTGGCTCTTGCGCTCATCGTTGCTCTTGCGCTCGTCGTTGCTCTTGTGCTCGTCGTTGCTTTTACGCTCGTCGTTGCTCGAGCGCACGAGCAACTACCCTGTTGGCGAAATTTCATATAAAATTGAGTGACGATTTGGGCTGTAACTCGGCTGTAACTGGGCTGTATGATGCACCACTTACAGCCCAAAATGAGCGACCCGATAGAGTGACCCGAACGTGCGCATTCTGCAGCTCTCGCTCATACTTCTTCTGTCTCATGCATACCTATATCTTTCTCTTTCTTATCAATATGTTTCTTTTTCTTTCGCTACGGTACCGTGCCCGCCGTATATTTTTACCTGTCCCGTCATATTTTGTTTCACCCTACGCTCCTGTGATACCCACACTTGTTCATTCCACGAAATAAGAAGACGCGTGTTTTCACCGGTTTGTTTGATTCGTTTGGTGTTGGTTTGGATCCGTTTCCGGCTGGTACTGCCGGTGTCTCCACGAAAGTCCACTCCAAATATTCGCTTGAAAAACTATCTAGAACGGAATAAAATATCATGATTAGATAGAGGAGGATACAAGGGTCATGTACTTTATACTTGTACTTACATTTTATGCCGATTTGCAGCAAATATTGCACATTTTTTCACCGGTATCAAAGCGTGCTTCCATCACTGCTTGAGAATAACAAAACTGTGGGCTTCTTCTTCGCTTCTTTGCCAAGCCAACTGCGTCGACAAAACACGCTCACACACGCCGCGCATGCAGAATCGAAAGAGGGCGAACGCGTACAGAGGAATGACAGAGATGCATCGATGGTAGAACTCAACATCGATATCGTTTCAAATTCAAAGTCCCAGAAGAGGGAGATCGCGCTAATTTTTGCATGTGTAAGCGAAGGATAGCACGACTGGAATCAGAGAGAATGAGTTACTCTGCCAACAGGGTATGAGCAGAAAAGCAACCTGATTAATAGCACGTTGCTCACGCTCCTTTGCTCACTTCACTGAGCTGAGCGAATAGGGTTACTCAGTTGTTCATGACACAACACATAAACACAACATTTAAAACATTAGTTTCAACGTTGGTCATATCAATTGGAATGGATTGATCAATTTATGGAATGGATTATCGTAATCATAAAAGTTAATTCGTTTTATATATAAGTTATGCGTCTTTCACTTAGACGGTTATAAAAAAATTATTTTTATTTCTTAAACAACCTGCCTAGCTGGGACCTCAGAGTAAACTGAACTTATTTCCTAATTCTTAGTCTAGCGCAAGCCCTCGGTTCTGTTCCGGGGACTGCCGCGTCAGCGTCTTCTGGGTTTCCCACGATGTCCACGCGTGGAATCCGCTACTTGACTCCTGCGTGGTTGTTCCCACGGTCCGGCGCTTGGTATGCTGCGTCGGCGGTTCCCATCACCGGTCACGTTGGTGCGCCACGTGACACCTTCGGCCTGTACGTTGGTTCTTCCATAACGCCTCCCCCCTAAGAATGGTCGGTCGTCCTCGATTGACTCGTATGGAGCGCGAATCTAGGAAGGTGCGCTTGTCTTCTCGACGGAATTTCGATGTTTGACCTTTCGTCCTTCTCGGTCGACTCTTGCATTGGCTTCAGCTGCGGAATGATGATTTGGTGTTGGAGATGTTTTCTGTGGGTGAGACGTTTGAGACAAAACTGTTCTGCAATGATAGTGATAATGATAATTATGATGATGAACCCGCTGATCGAGAACGTTCTGTCCTCCGAATGGATGTTTGGATTCTGGTAATGTGTTTCAGGTTTTCCATCTTCAGCTGTTCGATCTCATCAAGCTCGATTTCTGCTTCTGGCTGCTGAAACGTCTTTGCGTAGAGTGGTGCTAGGTACTCCGTTTTGAATGTTCTCTGGGGTGCGTACGAAAACGTCTGGTTTAAAATGGTCACCGTGCAGTTGGTGATTTCCGCTATTGTTGGGCTGTTTACGATTCTTCTCTCACCGCATGAGTCCGTTATGAGAATGTCGTCATTGGTGTCAATAAGAACGATACCTTTCTTTATTTCCTTGATGCGTGGGGTGTTCTTATGGCGAATGGTGTGGCATTTGGGTGGCATGTGGGTGAGCATGTTGAAAATACATTCATCATTCACCGGAGTGGAACTTTCGCAGATGTCGCAAAGGCTGGATTGTGCGTAGATCTTCTCATGGCTCTTCGTAACCAGCTGGAGATGGGTGTCGATGATGGAACCGTTGATATTGACTGTTTCGAGGTTGATCATGTCGAAGGAGTCTTCGTCCTACAGTGGTTGTCAAAATAAAGTGCCCACCCCTTCATGTTTTAGATTTTTGCCATTATTTAGTGAAAAACGAAGCTAAAACATTGCAATTTTTTTGCACATCTTGCTCTTTACATGTTCTAACAGATTTACTACCCATTCGTTATAATAATCAACTTTTAACGTTTACCAAAAATAGTTTTATTTAATTATTCTGGAAAACTCGTTTCAAAATAAAGTGCCCACCTTATTTTAGCTTAGAAAATATATTTATTTTGCAAATATAATAACTAACTAATATTTTATATGGCCTTCGTTAGCCTTCAGAACCTGATGAAGATACTTCGACATGCTTTCAACTAAATTTTTGTAATGTTTTATTTCGAGGTTTTCCCAGGCGTTTTCAAGGTCTCTAAAATAGTTTTTTTTTATTTTGCACATTAGTTTTATCAGTCCTCGCATCGATAAATGCCCACAAATTCTCGATGGGGTTGAAGTTTGGGCTTTGGGGAGTCCATTGCAGCGTTTTAATCCTACATGAACGGAAGAAGGCCTTTGTTTTGTTCGCAGTGTGTTTTGGCTCATTATTCTGCTGGAAGATGAACTTCTCATCAAGGCTCGTCTTGATGCGTGACACTTCCAGATTTTCTTGCAGAATGCTTATGTAGTAACCAGAAGTCATTATCCCGTTGATTTTGACTAAACTTCCTACTCCTGCCCACGAAAAACACCCCACACCATCACGTTGCCTCCTCCATGCTTTACCGTTGCATGTATGTTGCGGTTTTGCAGCTCCTCACCCGCTCTGCACCCACATGATCCCGACGTTTGCGATTGAACAGGACAAATTTGGATTTCATCTGTCCAAAGCACTGTTTTTCAAAACTCTATTGGCTTATCCACATATACTTTTGCAAATTTTAGCCATTTGGTTTTATTGACTTTGCTTATAAAGGGACGTTTCCTTGCAAGTTTGTTGTTGAATTCATGGGCTTTGATCCGGCGACGAATAGTACTGGCAGAAATAGTGAGCCGAAGTGTTTCCTGGATCTCGCGGACTTCCACCTTCGAATTCTTTTTCACCTCTCGCACAATTCTAGTGTCCGATTTAGAATCCGTCTTGGGTTTCCTGCCTCTGCCTGGTCGATCCACCACTGATCCGATTGTTTTATGCTTGTGAAGGATTTATTCCACGGCTGCTTTACTGATGATATACTGTTTTGCAACAGTCCGGTGTGTAATCCCTTTCTCAATATCGCAAACTACCAACTTTCTAATATTTAAAGGTATTAGCTTCGAATTTTGCATTGTACCCACCAAAGCCAGTGTAGTAATTTACGCAGTATATTTTCTATATACTAAAAAACATGTGCTAATGCATTTAGTAAACATGTCAAACTAATTTCAACACGCCTACACAAAAATGTAATTTTTTTTAGCATCAAAACGATAGGTTTATGGTCGACTTTGAACAGTATTCACTTTATTTTGAAACAAATTTTTCTGGAAAATTAAATAGAAATACTTGTAGTGAGTGTAAAAACAAAATATTTATTACATTTATTTTGCGAATCTGTTAGAGCATATTATTAGCATGATATAAAAAAAAATGCAGCATTCTAGCATCATTCCTCACTAAAAACATGTCTAAAATGTGAAAAATTATGGGGTGGACACTTTATTTTGAAAACCACTGTATATATTATATTATAAAAGATATATTTATATAGCTTATTGTATATATATTTATTAAAATATATAATTGTATTCCCCATTTTTACCATGCCTCCAAATCTTTTATTTCAGCCATTTACATTTTTAATATTTCCTGTTTAATGCATAAGACTATATATAGATTCTGTGTTTTGTTGTGTATGTGTTATATGTGTAGATTATAGATGTACATGAATATATGCAAGCATTTAAAATTTGAATGAACTAACAGGTTGTTCATTAGCATTGCTATTGATACTGTAGTTTATTTACTTATGACTATGATATATAACATACTTTGACAAAATATGCATTGGCAAAGCCGAATTATTTTTTCCCTAGCATACCAAAATGTTTTAAAAAGTATTTGAAATCAAAAATAAACAAATAATCACAAATCAATAATAAAAAATAATCAAAAGTTCTCTATGCTTTATGAAAGTTATAATTTAGAAAAATTAGTTCTTCGATTTTTTTAGATTTTAATCTGTTTCTACGCTCTGTGGAAATTTGACCGGTTTTAGAAAAAATTCTCTCACACGGAACGGATGTTGCTGGGACACACAACCGCTTCAGCATGAGAGAATATAAATTAGGATAATAGATTTTATTTCGTCTGAGCCAGAGTTATACGCTGTAGATGAGCATTCAACGCAAAATGATTCGACATCAGTCGAGACATCATCCGTATGAACGCCCGATCCACAGAGAGCCCATCGAACCAAGGCCGCAGGGACTTTTGCGGAGAGATCGAGTAAAGGAATCGCCCGAGTTCATCCGCCTCCCACATGCTCTGCCAGCGCGACAGGAAAAGTTGCTGTGGAAAACGCAGGAACTCATGGGCCGAGATCGGTGGGTCGTAAAATGCGCCTTCTGTAGCGCCTGTTTTGGCCAGTGAGTCTGCCTTCTCATTGCTGGGGATTCCACAATGAGCAGGGACCCAAATTAGCGATATCCTAAACGCCTTGTTGAACATTGAGCCAAGCAGTTCTATGATTTTTATGATCAGGAAATCCTGACTCTTAACGGCCTTTGGGGATCTCAGTGCTTCGATAGCGCTAAGACTATCAGTAAAAATGAAGTACTGATCCGAAGGTCTCGCTGCTATCAAACATAGTGCGTAAAAGATTGCGGCTAGCTCTGCGGTGTAAACACTGCATGGCTGTCGCAGTTTGAAAAACGCTTCGGCGAACTCGCTAAAAACACCGAAGCCGGTGCCCACCTCGGAGGATGATCCGTCAGTGTAATACTGGCTTATTTGGTCTAAATGGCCATACTTATTCCTGAAAATGCCCGGAACTCCCCTCGGGCGAAGATCATTCGGTATGGTCTTAATTTCCTCTTGCAAAGAGGAATCTGTTGTTAAAAGGGAACTGTAGGACTCAGGAAGGGCAGCACGATTTAATGCCTGTGGAGCACTAGGATGCACTTGTAGGGCAACAAAATCTTCGTAGATCTTTAAGATTTTGCTCTTAGAACCTGTCTCTAGAAGCGCTTTAAAATTTTCTACTATCAAGGGATTTGATACTGAAGAACGGACTAGAAGGCGAAGCGACAGCATATCAAAACGAAGTTTGAGCGGCATCACTCCGGTCATCACTTCCAGGGACATGTTGTGTGTGGATTTCATGCTCCCTAGCGCGAGTCTAAGACAACGGTACTGTAGTCTCTCAAGCTTGAGGATAAGCGTATCGGATGCCCAATGGAAACATATGCTTCCATATTCCAATACGGAGAGTACCGTTGTCTTATACAGCCGCAGGACGTCTGATGGATGTGCGCCCCACCAGAATCCTGTGACTGTCCTTAGAAAGTTGATTCTTTTACTACATTTTTGCACCAGATGGGTGATGTGAGTACTCCAGTTTAGTCTTGAATTGAACCAAACACCAAGGTATCGAAAATTGTCGGTTCTTGATATCTTTTCACCATACAAAAAGACGTCAATTTTTGGATCAAATAGTCTTTTCTCCCTGTTATTTGTCGTGTCGCTAAAGGGAGAAAAGACTACCATCTCAGTTTTCTTTGCAGAGAACTTGATACCAAGGTTTTCAGACCACTCGGCTAGATTATCCAAGGTGATTTGTAAAGCCAGTTGTATTTCGGCGGCGTCTCTGCTTGCGACTGATATGACGCCGTCGTCTGCCAATTGTCTAAGGCTACAATTAGGCGCTAGACAAGAATCTATTTCACTAACATAAAAGTTATATAGCAGGGGGCTCAAACAGGACCCTTGTGCTAGTCCGTGGAAACTGGTCCGCTTCAACTGCACATGACCATTGTTGAAGTACATAGCTTTTTCCGACAAAAGGTTGAACAGAAAGTTGTTCAACTTTGGTCCCAGGCCCGCATTTTCTAACTTTTGACTCAGTTTGTATGGCGAAACTGAGTCAAATGCCCCCTGTATATCCAGGAAAATAGACCCCATGTTCTGCTTGCGTGCACGGGCAAGCTGTATTTCTGTAACCAGAAGGGCTAAACAGTCATTAGTACCCCTGGCTTTACGAAAACCAAACTGGGTGTTTGAGAGAAGGTTGTTTGTTTCCAACCATTCTTCGAGCCGGAAAAGAATCATCCTTTCAAGGAGTTTCCTCAGACACGAAAGTAACGATATTGGCCGATATGAATCGTGTCTTGATGGCGGTTTGCCAGGCTTCAAAATAGTGACAACTTTCACTTCTCTCCATTCTTGCGGGACGCTGTTGAACTCCAACATATTGTTGAAGATTCTTAACGGATGTTTCTTGCCTACGTCGGGAAGGTTTTGCAGCAGTTTGCTACTAACCTGATCCAGACCTGGGGAAGAATTTTTGCATGATAGGAGAGCAAGTGATAGCTCAACCATAGTGAACGGTGAATCCATTCTAGGATAACTGCCAGGCGCATGTTGTTTAAAACTTTGCGCAGAAACGAAGTCGGGGCAAAGCTTGTGACCAAACTCATTAAGCCACTCGCCAGAAAAGCTTTCGCTCTCATTGATGTTGTTGCTGTTTCGCATCATTCTGGCCATTTTCCAAAGCGAATTAAGTGAAGTGGGAGGGTCTAAGTTATTGACGTATCTACGCCAATAACCCTTTTTTTTTCGCCTTCAACAGGTTTTTGCACGTTCTCTCCAGTCCTTTGTATTTTTCATACAAGGACCTCGAGCCCGTGTCCCGGAACGCTTTAAACGCCTCCCGCTTTTTGTTAAAGGCCGCTTGGCATTCCTTGTCCCACCAAGGAGTGGGAGGTTTTTTGAATGTCCTTGCTTGGTGGGAGCGCCTTGTTTGGGCCTCAAGAGCGCACTTGTTTATAATTGAAACAAGTTTTTCATACTCCATAACTGGAGACAAATCTTCCAAGTCAAGAGAAAGCGAAGCGGCTACTAATTCGCCGTATCTCGTCCAGTCGATGTTCCTCGTTAAGTCACGATTAACGGGGACTGCATCAACTGGACATCCTCCCTTGATGTAGGAAATTTCTATCGGTAAGTGGTCACTACCGATAGGGTCCTGGATCACCTTCCAACTAAAATCCAGGGCCATAGCTGATGGACATAGAGACAGGTCCAGTGCACTCGCCCTACTTTTAGGTGTCTGCATCCTAGTTGCCTCTCCTGAGTTAAGGATCGAAAAATTAAACCTGTCGCAGATGTCTCGGATGATGGGGGCGCGAATGTCATCCTTATCGCACCCCCAGTCTATTCCATGGGAGTTAAAATCTCCCAGGATCAAGAGCGGCCCAGGCAAGACCGCTGCTAAATTTCCAAGATCCTCTTTGAACTTTTCATTTTTTTCTTTTTCATTGTTGGCTATCGGGGGGATATAAATGGACGCAATAGTCACGTGAAGATCGCCCAGTTTCGCCTTTACTGCGACAGTTTCAATCATTTGTTGCCTAGGGGTAGGTATCCTGTCGAAAGTGTGACTCTTTCGAACACCTATCAACACCCCTCCCCCCCATCCCTAGTGACGCGATCTTCACGGATGATATTATATCCCGGGAAGGTTAATTTAATGTCTTCCGATAGCCAAGTTTCACAGAGGGCGAACACATCGCAGTTGTGTTCGCCCACTAATGCTTTAAAGGAGTTCAGCTTACCAAGCAAACTCCTACAGTTCCATTGTATGATGGCAGCCATTGGAGAATTAATCGTCCAAACGGACCATCATACTTAAGCATGGCCATTGAGCCAGCCACTGTTTGATCATCCCCTTCAGTAAATGAAGGGCCCAAGTAGCGATCATTTGCAATGATTGCGGGAGATTTAGGGTCATGAGGAGGGATTCTAGGATCTCGGAAAGAGACGGGGTAGGGATCCTCGGGAAGTCCTTGGGCTCCGTTGGAAAAGCCAGGCTTTCCAAGGGACGTTCGGTCCGAGGGGATCGCTTCTTCTTGGGCTGCTTCCTGGCAGTTTGGGGAGCGGGGGTAGGTGGATCAGCGTCTCGTGTCGGGACTGAGGCAACTTTAGCGTGACGCTGTGGTGCCATCGGTTTCTTTATCGCTTTGAGGACCTTCCTCTGTACCTTTTTATATGGCACTCTCTGGACCTTTACTGGTCTCAATGTCACCTGTTCGGGTGCAGTCGGAGTGGACTCGCCATTTG